>CM021108.1:143928030-143963716 GCA_007115665.2 Sequoiadendron giganteum
ATCCTTTCTTACATATTTGGTGATTTATTTTCTTAAATCTCTACCAGGAAAGAAAGATGTTGAGTGGTAATCCAAAATTCTCATTACAAAACGGATATTCAGGCACTTGGAAAGTTTTAAAGATAAAGCAAGTGAGTGCAGAAAAATTTCCATATTGTTGCAGAATGTGATCAGCTCTAGTGAAGTCATTTTAAGTCAATTTGAGGAAGGTTCTTCCTCAAGGATGAAGGAATTGGAAATAGTTACCAACGATTCCCCTCTAGAATTGAAGAAAAGAAAATCTGTCTCTGAAGATGTCATTGCTATGTCTAAAGAAAAGAAAGAAGAAGAAGAATCTTTGGCTAGATCTGAATCTTTCAATCTAAAAGGCATCCAGTTCATGATAATAGAAGGAAAAATGAAGAAATTTGGTGATGTATGGAGTACAGCTTCACTCATTGACAAACTTAAAATTAATGATGTGTTAGTTGATTATGTACTTCGTAAAGGTATTGATCTATCTATTGTTTCTGAATTTTTACCTAAAAATTTGGTGGAAGTAGTTGAAGAAAGAATGTTGCTTGAAGGTCTTAGAGGACGTAAATTTAAATATTTAGTTGAAAATAGGTGTTCAAAGGCAAAGAAAAGGTTATATGAACTTATTGCAGAGACAAAGAGATGCATGAAAGAAATGAAAAACATATACAAGTATTTTCTCTTGTGGCCTACTACAGTTGAAAACTTTCAAATCATAATTAAAGCAATAGAAGCTGAAGTGAACAACACTGGGAAGAAATTTAATATTTTTTAGGACAAATAAGGAAAGAAAAGGCTAAGAATTGGTGAGCTTCAGGCTGAAATGATCATTGTATAGAGGAAAATGGATGATGTAGTGAATAATTTCTAGCTTCTTAAGGAAGTGGTTGAGGTCCAATTAGATCACCTTTCTGGAATATTCTCTAATGCAGAAGACTATTAGAAACAATTCTCATCCATAGATTGGTCATCCTCCTCCACACTGTTGGTTGTATTGGATAGGGTGTGTGTAAGAGTGGATTCAATAGTACTGGAATGGAAGGAATTGCTTCCTGTGATCAAAGAAAGGTACAAAAAGGTGTTCTAGGTGAAAACAATTTTTCTGGTTTGAGAATTTGGATACTTGAAAGTTTTAAAGTTTTTAAATTTTGAATGAAAATATTTAAATGTTCGATGTCACCAGGGTATGTGCAGGATCATCATGGAAAAAACAAGCCCTTAAGTGGCAATAAAATTTAGAAAATCAGAGTTAGGCAACTTGACGTAGAAATTTGAATAGGTTATCTATATTATTTCAAAAATATGTAAACATAGAATCTGTAGCAAATTGAATGTAGTTTCTAAACTACTAGGTTTTTTTTTTTTTCAAATCTTTGTTTGGTGAAAATTTGAAATTTCAATGTAGTAGTACTTAAATTTCAGGGAAAAATAGGAAGTAGGTGTTTGTCTAACCACCCTAACCACAATAAAATGATAATATTTTTTTATAAGATTTAGATATAAGTAGGGGACTCATGTCCTAATGTGATGCATATTTTTTTGTAATTTTTTTCCAAGTAAATAATTAATTATGAATTTTTTATTAAATTTTTTTTAAAATATAAAAAATCGTATGTCTGACCACCTTAACTTGGTCAAAACTTCATGAAATTCAATTTATTCTTTTAATCCTATAGTACATGTGAAGCATAAAATGTGACACATGTTTTGGATTCAAAAAATGTGATACCATTTGAAAGCTATAGATTTTTTTCAATCAGCTTATCAGTCAGCAGTTTAGTCATAATTCAAATAAAAAATGAATAATTATTATTTTTTTAATTCAAAGTAAAGCATAATTTATATTGGTGGAAATCTGAGAAAATCCTTTAAAAACCCTTTTCATTTAATCAATTTTGGGTGAAAAAACAATTCATCAGCCACATGGGCCATCATATCACTTAGATATTGCCACTTTTTGGCCCATCATGATCCTGCACATACCCACCATGTTTTTTATCCTTTTTGTTGCACCCTTTGTCATATATTTTCATTGATGTGACCATGTTGGTCTGATACTGGGTACCGGTGTGAAGATCATGCTTATCTCATCTAGCATTTGATTCCGTATCTCTGGTATGTTGGTCTGGATATCTCCTCTAATAATCTGTATGATCTGAGGTTTTGGAAAAATACTTATAATGGTTGGAAGTGTGTATACATGATATTCTTATGATCGATTTTGGCATCAATTCTTGAAATTTCATTTTGGTATTAAGTTAATCTTGGTCGAAATGATAGTGCATAACATAGGAATACAAAGAGAAGGAGAAGTATATGTATGAGTGAAGTGTCCAAACAATGGTTGAAGATCAGTGAATACTCTAAGCATCAAAGGAACTAAACCTGCACATGTGGTGTATATTTTTTAGTTCAACTCTTGGCGGTTAGCCATTTTATGTTTACTTTTTCTATAGGCAGTGAGCCTCCATCTTGGATAGTATGTCCTTGTAAGTAGTGAGCTTTTGTATGTGCCAGTGAGCCTCTTATTACTAGTTTTGATATAAATTTATATACTATGAGTTAATCCTCACCGTGGTTTGTTCCTTATTGGGTTTTCCACATAAAATATGGTGTTCTTGTGTTATGAGACTTAATGTTAAAATGTTACTTTAATTTTCTCTATTGTGCAATAGAGTTTTAAGTGTTTGTTCAATGAGTTTGTGTGGATACTGATTCACCCCCCTCATAGTATCTAGTTTATTCAACACTATCTTTCAGGTGCTATGAAATATTTACATGATCTCTAGATCAATAGGTGGCTATAGAGATAGTGCCTCCATCAGTCTTAGATCAAGCTACTAGTACAGACTATGTGCCCCTCATCATGGATTATGATCCGGAGCTATGAGTCATATGTCAAACTAAGGGTAGAATGTGAGGGTGCTACGAGGCATGTTGATCGAGCTGAGGTTTCTTATGAGGAGATTCAGTTATCTCAAGGTCTAGAGGAGGTCGAGAGACTCCAATAGGAGGTAGCTAGGCTACAGGAAAATAGAGAGTGCATAGAGTGAGAGCATTTAGAGGTCATTGGATGAGAGACCATGGTTGCTGGATGAACATAGGGTCTACAATATGTTTTGGATTCTCTTATTAGTTCATGATCATGATCATATATTACCATCTCTCAATGGAGTACATCTAGAAAGATGCGTTCACTAGATCTTGAGGAATCTAGTAACCATAGGCCACCCTAGCATTGTATATTTGATGAGATGTACTCAAAACTTTGATATACATATGTGATCATTTTATGTTTGATTATTTATGTTTATATGTTTGGAGTTAAATGGCAATTTGATTTATCCAATATCTTTATAAGACTATTTAATAAATTTCTGCATGATTTAACATGCTTTATGTGATATAATTAAAATTATTCCAGTTTCTCTTATATGCAACATTGTGATTAAGTATGTTATGCTAAATTAAATGCACTTATGATCTAATTATAGAACATTAAATGCATATAAGGATATTATCTAACACAACACACATTATGTAATTGAATAGTATAAAGCCTAAAGTGACCACCTAAAAGTTAATTTAAATAATTACTTTAGTAATCAAGACACACAAATAATTGTTTGTCAATAATGATGCAATGTGAGAGAATATAGAATGTCATCTACTGACTCTAACACCATTGCTCTATTATTCATAATATTCAAGATGGTTAGACATAATACTGACACAAATGCATGGCATTAATAGGTTCCTTAAGAGGTGCACCATCCATTTATGTTAATGTGTATGCTCCAGACCCATAACTTTCATCAATTTTGTAAGGCCCTAGCTAATTAGGGCTGAATTGATTTTATGTTGATTCTAAAATAACACTAGATCACTTGTATTAAATAACTGAGGGATGGCATTGTCATTTTAACTATGCTGCTTTCTTCTATAATAAGCTTGAAGGTGCTCGAAAGCATTAATGCATTATTCATCAAGCATTTCAAGCTGATGTAAGCATTGTTCCTTATAAGTAGTATTATCATAAGTCCTTGAAGAGAAATTATTCATGTAGGAATCTCTAACTCCAAGGGAATTATTTCCTCAGTTCTATAGACAAGGTTATAAGGGGTAGTCCCAATGGTTAATCTAACATTTGTATGATAGGCCCATAATACATATTTTAGCAGTGTGTGTAAATCCTTATTATTTCTTCTTATCATTTTCTTTAGGATTTGTTGAAGGGTATTATTAGTTGATTTGGATTTACCATTAGATTGTGGGTAGTAGGGTGTTGAAAATCAATGTTGGATATTAAATTTCTCTATGTCATTATTCTTGAATGGTATCCCATTGTCTAAAATTAACACAAAAGGAAGTCTTAAATGAGAAATAATGTGTTCCAATATGAAATGATATATCACCTCGACAGTTGTTGAATGAAGGGGAATGACTTCTACCCATTTTGTGAAATAATCTATTGCGGTGATTATGAATGTATGCCCAGTGGAATAAGGTGGTGAATGTTTTCCAATAAGGTCCAAACCCCATACCGAAAAGGGCGAAGTAGGAACTTGACCACAAAGTTTAGATGCTGGAGCATGAATCAATTTGCTACGTTCTTGGCATTTGTGACATATTTTAACATAGGAAAAGCAATCTTGTTCCATATGTCCCAATATTATCCTACACGGATTAGTTTTTGAACTAATTTTCTTCCTCCAAAATGACCTCCATAAGCACTTGCATGAGCTTGTTCAAGTACAATGGGGATTTCAGATTTTTTTAGGCATCTAAGTAAGATACCATCAAAGGATCTTCGATACAACACATCGACAAGAATTATATATCTATATGCAAGCTTCTAAAGGTGGGCATGAGTGTTCTTAGTTGCCGGCTCAAGAAAGGTACTTTATTTTAAATAATTGAATATCGATGTGTACCATTCACTAGAGTTTTCCATGGTGGCCAATAATACTTCCTCCATTTTATCTTCTATTGATGGTTTCATAACTATATGCACAATAAATGTGAAGTCTTTTGAAGGGTCTTGTGGTGATATAAGGGAAGATACACTTGCCATTGAATCGACATGTCGATTATCTTTTCGTGGGATGTTTTCAATGGTGTACAAATCAAACATATCTAGAAAATTCATTATGAGATCTTTGTATTTTTATAATTTGTCATGTTTCGCTTAATACTTTCTATTTATTTGTTTAATGACTAATTACAAATCAAAAAATATCTTAATATCTTGAGCTCCCATAATTAAAGCTGCACACAATCTAGCAAGCAATGCTTCATAATCGATGTTGTTGTTTGTACATAGGAAGTTTAAGTGATAAGACAAGGGAATATGCTTTCTCACTGGTGGGATTATTATAACCCCCACATCGGAGCCAGTTTTGCACTTAGATCCATCAAAAAATAACTCCCATGTATTAGTTATAATTGTCAACATATTATCATCAAGGAATGGATTATTATTAGGTAATTCTAAAGGAGAAAGAGAATCATCTAGTTGGCCAGTAAAGTCTTGTTCTTTAATTGATTTTTGCAAAAAAACTTAAGGCCAAACTTAGTTAACAACATCACCCATTTAGCTAAGCATCATGATAAATCTATTTTAGCCAAATGATGTTTTAAAGGATTAGATTTTGTCATCACATCTATTTCAACATCCAATAATTAATATCTCAATTTACTGATAGAAAAGAAAAGAACCAAACATTATTTTTCTAATGTTGTGTATTGTGTCTCATAATCAATCAGAGTTCGACTAATGTAATAATGTTCCTTACCATTTTAATCTTGTTAAGCCAAAAATGTTGCAAGAGCATGGGCAGATGCTGCTATATATAGGATAAATGGTTTGTATTGCACAGTATGTTGTAAAATAGGTGGAGTAGTAAGGTAATCTTTTAAACTCTCAAAATCTTGTTTACAATCCTCATTCCAATTCAATTGCACGTCTTTATTAAGGAGATGTGTAAATGGTAACACTTAGTCTACTAGAGATTCTACAAAATGATGGATAGCCTAAATTCTTCCTATTAAATTACATAATTGAGAAATGTTTCCACGAGTTTTCATGTTAACTATAGAATCAATTTTCTTTGTGTCCACCTCAATGCACCTATGAGATATGATAAAACATAAAAAAATTCCACTATCTAAACAAAAGAAACACTTTTCAGATCCAATCTCATGTTATATTTTCACATTCTTTCAAAGATCTTTCAAAGAATATTCACATTGTCTTGTCGATTTAAAGATTTGGCTAGAATATAATCAACATAGTCTTCCAAAATCTTAAGTAGGTAATCATTAGATATAAATTTCATGGCTCATTGATATGTTGCACCCACATTATTTAATACAAAATGCATCATTACCCAATGAAATGTTCCCCAAGCCATAGTAAATGTTGTTTTGTTTTGATCTTGAGGATTGATAAAGATTTGATTGTATCTAGAGAATCCATCCATGAAAGACAACAAAGCATGCCCTACAATTGAGTCTACTATCATGTCAATATTATGAAGGGGATAGTCATATTTTAAAGATGATTTATTTAAATCATAGAAAGTTTGTATATATCCTAATATAATTATCAGGTTTCGTAACTATGACAATTTTTGACATCTAAGCAGAATAATCTATAGGTTGTATAAATCCAGCTACGAGGACTTTTTTAATCTTGGCTTTAACTAGTTAATCTATCTTAGGGTTCATTTTTCGTATCTTCTATTGAATGGGTTTAGCATTCTCGGTAAGGAGTATATTGTGTGTTACAATTTTAGCATCAATTACTAGCATATCCAAATAAGTCCAAGAAAAAATTTCAAGAAAGTTGTGAAGTAAAGTTGCATGGTCTTCTTGTTCATAATCATCAAGGCACTTTCCTATCTTAATCACTTTTTCTTCATTGTTAATGTCCATTGGTAGGTCAATTGTACCTCCTAAAGGGAGTGTATTTTGTTACCAGAATTTAGGTTTGTATTTTTCGTTGTTCTTGTCAATCTCATTACATTGCTCTTCTCCATCTTTTTGCTTGTTACTAATCATAACACATGTAATGTATTTATTTTTAGGAATACATGGTTTATCATAAACTCCTCACATTTATTTTAAGGCTTCATCATCTTCAAAATACTCTAATGATGCTTCACAGGTTGTGTCAATCAATTCTAGATACTTCAAGGTGAGTTTTTTTAGAATTACACATGATGGTGTTGATGTTTAATGAGGGTCTTTTCATTTGTTGTGTTAACTTAGAGGGGTAGTATCCCAAACCAGTTTTTGTCTCTTGTGTGTTAGCCTAAATAGGAACCAAACTACCTCATTCGTTCTTTCCACATCCTTTTCTACTATATCCAAGTTTTTCCATGAGTTCATAACTTTTTCCATAAAGTCTCTCCATTTCTTTTGGGTTTGGTAGTTGTTGATAGTCTATCTCATCAAAAAAAATTGTATAGCTTGTGTCATCTTCAATAGTGGATGAGGTAGATGCTTGTGAGATTTATTTTGAGTTCTACATTGAAATCACCATTTGTTTCTTTTGTTGTGGTTATGTATTTTCCCATAAATGAAGGTATGAAATCTACGGAACCACAATCATCTTCCAATAACTTTTCCATTATTTCTATCTCTTGGTTATCTTCTTCCCTAGGCTCTATGTTCAATGTTGGAATTAATGTATTTAGAGGACTTGTCGGTCCTTTTTCAACTTGTAAGAAACTTTCAGGCTCGAGATCTATTTGAATTTAGTATATTTTTTTGTTATAGACATACTTCATTATACAATGAATAGTTGAAGGTACTGCATGCATCTCATGAATTGGGAAAGGATTGTGTGAAAGATTATTGGGAATGACATGAATAGGAGTTTGCAAGGTATCCTTTCCAACTGTAGTAGGAAATGTAATTACACTAAGCGATTGCTTTCCTACATTGTCAAATGCTTGAATTGATAAGGAATTGGGTTGAATTATTTATTTATCCATACCTAGTTTATCCAAAAGGGTCACACTACACACATTAATAGTGGAACCATTTTCAACAAGGGTTCTTTTTATTCCCCGCCCATCATAGGTGGATATTATCATCAATTCATCATTTATCTTTCTCATTTCCAAAGGAGGTAGCTCATGTTGATGAAAGGTAAACTCTACATTATTTATATTAATTCCTTGTATTAGAGTTTCCAAATCATTTATATTTGTACTAGAGGGAACCATTACTTGTTGCATGGCAGTTTGAAGCATACTGTGATAATTAGGTGAATTCTAAATTAGGTCCCATAGGGATATATTTGCAAGAGTATTCTTAAGATTTTCAACAAGATCACACTCCTTCCTAGTATGTGAAGGCAAATGAGGAGCACTAGGAAATATGTGATTAGGAAAAGGTAAGGATGTTGTAGTTGGTTATCTTGGTTGTAGATTGTTTCTAGTGTTATATGTATGAGAAATGTTATTATAACTTGATTACTGCAAAACATTGTCCTTAGGTAGTTTAAGGGTGAAGGGTATGTGCAAGATCATCATGGAAAAGATAGGCCCTTAAGTGGCAATAAAAAGACATAAAATCAGAGTCAGACAACTTGACGTAAAAATTGTAATAAGTTATCTATATTATTTCAAAAAAATGTAAAAAAAGAATCTGTATAAAATTGAATGTAGTTTCTAAAATGCTAGACCTTTATTTTAAAAAAAAAAATCTATTTGGTGAAAATTTGAAATTTCAATAAAGTAGTATTTAAATTTCAGGGAAAAAATAAGAAGTAGGTGTCTATCTGACCACCCTAAACACAATAAAATGATAATATATTTTATAATATTTTAGATATAAGTAAAGGACTCATGTCCCAATGTGATGCATATTTTTTTATAATTTTTTCCAAGTAAATAATTAATTATGAATTTTTTATTACAACTTTTAAAAAATATAAAAGCTCATCTGTCCAACCACCTTAACTTGGTCAAAAATTCATGACATTCATTTTTAAAATTTTGAATCCTATAGTATGCAAAGCATAGAATGTGACGCATATTTTAGATTCAAAAAATGTGATACCGATTGAAAGTTATAGATGTTTTTCAATCAGCTTATCAATCAGGACTTTATTCATAATTCTAATAGAAAATGAATAATAATTATTTATTAAATTCAAAGTAAATCATAATTAATATGGTGGAAAGATGAGAAACTCCTCTAAAAACCATTTTCGTTTCATCAATTTTGGGTAAAAAAAAAGTCATCAGGCACATGGGCCATTATATGGCTTACATATCGCCACTTTTTGGCCCATCATGATCCTACACATACCCTGAAAATGGGTTTGTTTTGACTTTGAGACTTGTTTGAAGGTGGGTAAAGGATAATTTGAGGTTGGATTATGTTAACTTCTCTTAGTTTTGATTTTTCATAACAAGCCTCAGTGGATTATGTTTGTGGGATGAAATCCTAAAGGGCTTCATCTAACATGTTGAAGTCATCACTAATAAAAGGATTGAGGGTTAGGTCAACTTGTAAAAAGAGATTTGGCATATTCAAATAACTATGCTTTCTTCAAGTGGTCATCAATTTTTAGGTATTTTTGGTTTTTTTTCTAATGAATGCCAAATGTAATCTAACTTTGAACTAATGCTGAAAATGAAAAGTATAGTAATATAGTTCTATCCAAAATTGAAATGAATGTAAGAAAGACTCTTCAAATTGAAACTAATAACAAACAATAGAAAATAGAAATACATATAAACACTGAATTCAATGCTATAAAATGTAGTTTAAGGGTATGTGTAGGATCATGATGGGCCAAAAAGTGGCGATATCTAAGTGATATGATGGCCCATGTGGCTGACGACTTTTTTTTACCTAAAATTGATGAAATGAAAAGGGTTTTTAAATGAGATTCTCAGCTTTCCACCAATATAAATTATGCTTTACTTTTAATTTAATAAATAATTATTATTCATTTTCTATTTGAATTACGACTAAAGTCCTGATTGATAGGCTGATTGAAAAATATCTATAGCTTTCAAATGGTATCACATTTTTTGAATCCAAAATATGTGTCACATTCTATGCTTCACATACTATAGGATTAAAAAAAAAAATTGAATTTCGTGAATTTTTGACCAAGTTAAGGTGGTTAAACATACGAGTTTTTATATTTTTTAAAATTTGTAATAAAAAAATCATAATTAATTATTTACTTGGAAAAAAATTTAAAAAAAATATGCATCACATCGGGACGCGATTCCCCTACTTATATCTAAAATCTTATAAAAAAATATTATCATTTTATTATGGTTAGGGTGGGCAGACAAACACCTACTTCTTATTCCCTGAAATTTAAGTACTACTACATTGAAATTTCAAATTTTCACCAAATAGATTTTTAAAATAAATAAATAAACCTAGTAGTTTAGAAACTACATTCAGTTTTCTACAGATTCTATTCTTACATATTTTTTAAATAATATAGATAACTTATTCAAATTTTTACGTCAAGTTTCCTAACTCTGATTTTCTGAATTTTATTGCTACTTAAGGGCATGTATTTTCCATGATGATCCTGCACATACCCTTAAAATATGAAACAAGACTAAATCTCCTAGAGGGGAATATGAGTTCCAATCAAGTTTTTTCAAACATTTGAATACTGAATGATATTCACCACAAAATACCCAAAAATCAGGCAAAATCACCTGCATTGGTACTAAATTGCCTAGAGGGGCATATGAGTCCTAGTTTAGGGTTTTTGGAAAGATTTATGAGAATTATGAGTGAAATTTATAGTTTCTAGTTTGTATTATGTATAAAATAAGTGAAAATGTAGATTTCAAATTATTTTCAATGATGCAAGAGACAAAAATGCAACCTATATGCACTTTCACTAATACAAGGTTTAGAAACCTTGGAGTGCCAATTAACTAATGCAAACCCTAATGCAATGTTAATGAAATCTAGATATAGGATGATGATGAATTCCAAATTAGAATTAAGATTTTCTAAATGTAGGCTCACCAAAATGAAACAACTAAAAATGGGAAGAGGGTTTTTATCCTTGAAGAGATAAGGTTCCTCCTATTTCACACACTTGTTTAACTCAAGGAAACCCTAGAGATCTTAATGCAAGGATGAAATGAAGGAAAGAGATCCACTAAAGGTTGTCCTAGGGTATTATTAAGAACTAAAGAGGGGTTCACCACCATGATAGGGTTTTGAAATACTAGTAATATAAAAGACCTAATTATGAAACCCAATAATATTCAACGCTTGAATAAAAGACCTAAAATGAATGTAAAACAAAACAAAGAGTTGAGAAACCAGAGATGTGCATTTGGAAATCTCTGGAGGCATGAAAAAAGATCTAAAATTATGAAAAATATAAATTTAGGGCACACTAGGACTCATACACCACTTATGGTGTATCAGTCCCAGTCTAGAGTTTCTAGACAAACAAGAATCTAACAATGCTTAATTTGAATCTTCAAAAATCTAGAAATTTGCTTGTAGTGGGACTCATACACCACTTGTGGCATCTCAATATCATTCTATTTTTTTAGAAATTAAAAGCCTAGATCTATTCTCCAATCTCTACTCTTCTTTCCCAACTTGATTCCCATATTTGAACCTATAAAAATACCCACAAAATAGAATATAGTGTTGATTTTCTTGTGGGGGTTTTTCTTAGTAAAACCCCTAGTTTGGTAGTTAAAACTTGATAGAAAAAATGGATTCCAAATGTAAATGTGAATATAAACCCTAATCTTAAGTGTATCTAAGATAAGGAAATCTAAAATGTAATGCAACCCTATCCTAGTGTGCTAGAATAAGATGCATGAATGGAATATGAAGATAGTGACTCACTTTGGGAGATGTATAATAATCCTTGTAAGCCACAATGATGTTTGTACCTTAGGATGAAAGTATAATGATAATGGAGGATGGAATCACTTAGGAAACAAGTCATTAGGCTTGACTTGATCGCTAGTTGCATCTCCCCAACCTAGAATCCATCATGATTCACCATAGGAAACCATAATCAATCCTCGAGAATGCTAGATCTTGAATGAAAGTGAGCT
The DNA here is from genome assembly GCA_007115665.2 of Sequoiadendron giganteum. Taxonomy (NCBI): domain Eukaryota; kingdom Viridiplantae; phylum Streptophyta; class Pinopsida; order Cupressales; family Cupressaceae; genus Sequoiadendron; species Sequoiadendron giganteum. The sequence continues at coordinate 143,940,135 of CM021108.1, forward strand.
TGAATACCTAAGAAAACACTATAATGATGCTCCAAGGCTTCAAATTTTCTTGTTATTTTCTCTCAAATTCTCTTTTGAAGAATGCTCGAATTCTCTTGAATTATTAGATCTTGAAATTTCTCTTCTACATTAAAAAAAATGAATTTGAGGCCCGTTTATAAAGGAATTACACCTAATTTACCATTTATTAGATCTCAAAAGCTGAGATCAACCAAAATTTTTAATTAAAACTTGAATGTCCCAATGAAACCCTAAAAATAGGCCACACAGGACTCATTTGCCACCTATGGCATATGGGTCTCACCTATGGGGACTCATATCCCTAAGGTAGCATATGAATCACACCTTAGATTTTTGGGGTGGGCCAATGATGGGTTCTTAGAAAAAATAATTATTTTGATGATTTTGTTGGGATTTTAGCTATAGTAAGCCTTGAGATCCAGAAAAAGGGATCTTAGAGGCCTATTAATGATGAATTAAAAGGGGATTTAATGCAAGGGTACTAAAATAAGTCCAAATTAGGAAAGGAATTATACTATCTCCAAGAAGGGAGTACAATTTATGTTACCTTATAAAGGTTGCATACTTGGAATGGGTTGGATGAAATAATAATGGAAGCTATACATCACATAGAAGTGGTTATGAAACAAAGGAAAACATGGCATGATCAATACACTAAAACTATAAAGGAGTTCATTGTAGGGGACTAGGCACTGTTATATGATTCATGGTATAAAGACTTAGAAGGTAAATTCTAGTCCAGATGGTTGGGACCCTATGAAGTTAGTCAAGTATATCCTAATGGGGCAATCTAATTACACACCATTGATGCAGTCTAATTTTCACTTCTTGTGAATGATCATAGGTTGAAACTCTCCAAGAATCCAATTACAAAATGATAACTTTATATTTACATTGTTTCAACAATATGGTGTTCGCAGTGAGCCCAACATAGACTTAGACACACATACTAATGATTCAATAATACATGAAATACCCAACACTTCAGGTGACCAAGAGATTGAGCTACACATTTAAGTCCGTGAGCTCCCTTGGCATTAAGTTTTCATGTTTTTTCTCACATGCACACCCTGCATAGTATAATAATGTTCATAATATTTTTAGAGGGACTTATAGGGACTTTTTAATCAATATTCACAAGGGTACTAGTTTTGTAGAGATCTGTAGCTTTATGTTGTCAATATTTAAAATAGATCCTAACATTGTAGGTGCCCATAGCACCATCTATCAACTGGAAGGAAAATTCAACTCAATTGGTGCCAGTTTTAATACAAGATAACATGCATTCATTTTACCATAGCCACCTATAATCTTGATCGTTTCATAATAGATACCCATGGCATAATTCTTTTATTGTCGCTTGCATTTCAAATGCTTGCACTATTAAATCGCTAACTCATATGCATAATTCCCATCCCATTATTTCCACTTTCCACCCACTATTCATTACCTTGTAGTTAATATCCATCACTTCAAATCATTGAATGAATATATTCTTTACATTTTCCACATGCAACAGATGGTTATTTCTTCAAGATGATACTTCAGGTACGCTATCATGATTATTATAGTTTTCCTTAATTTCATTATATATTTCATTCTACTTCATGCATGTGAAATGCTATATCACTAATTACCATCATTATACATTAAACAGCCTCCAATTAATAAACATGAAGTGAGGTCATTTCACCAATTAATTTGGGGGGAGGGTACGACTTAGTTAGTCTTTTTAGTCTTTTCGCAATCTACCACAATCTTTCGCAATCTACCACCCAAATTAAAATCAATGGAAAGAAAACAACATTCCAAACCTTCTAAAATATTTTCATTTTCACTCACATTCTTGCTTCCATTTCCCAATATTCTAAATTTTACACCCATAGAAATTGAGCTAAACTTTTAACTAAAGTTGGGAGTCAAACTTATAACTTTTCTATGAGCTTGAATCAAGTTGGTATTGTGAAGGGAATTTGAAATAAGTTATGATAGTAAAAAAATATGAGAGAATGGAAGGGAAGTAAAACATTTTGAAGGTGGTGGAAAGATTGGGTTGAATTTCAAAGCAGGATTGAGTGCATTGAAGTTGAGAAGTGATCCAGAATGGGAGGACTTGTATAATCTATTGAAATGGATGACCTCAAAATATCATAAGAAATAAAGTGATACATCTCTCTTTAATTATTGCTTAATTACCTTGTTGATAAAAGGATTTTAAGAACTCAATACCCACATGTGAGGTGGGAAGATTTCAAGGAATTCATAGAAATTAATAGATTGTTGGATGTACTCATGGTACCTAAGGAAGAAGAACCCAAAAATAAGCCCCAAATTGAGCCATAAGAGGAAAATCCTCATGTCTCACCTATGAGTTTTCCTACTCATAGCCAAGTCGAGCATGAGGGATATGAAGAGCCATAGTCTAGGCCACCCTTAATTGAGAAATTACCTTCTTCTTCTAAGTCACATAAATCTAAGAGTCGAAGGGGTAGTGCATTTACCTCCTCCACACCCTCTAAAATAGAAGGAAGGAGGGATACTTTGAAGAAGAGAGAGGAAAATCCAAAGTAGAAGAAGGAGTATGTTCCAAAGAAAAAGAGTGTTAAAAAGGAAAAGAGGAAAATTGAAGAGGAGATGTTCATACCTAGACACTCTAGCAGATTGCTGAAATAGGGGGACGTAAAGGAGAAAATGGGGGAATCTGAAAGAGAAGAAATAAGTAAGGAACAACCTCAAGGAAAAAAACATTAGCAGGAACAACATCAAGAAAATGTTGTGATTGTAGAAACAAACTCTGAATTAGAGGGGGGTGTTCCATAAAATGTGAATATACCAGCAAGAAAGAAAAGATATGTAGTGAAAACTTCTAATTTTGAATCAGAAGACATATTTACTAGGAAGAAATTCCAGACATAGGATTATGAATCTGAAAGAAATGAGTAGTTTGAAGATGCATGGGAGGTTTACCTTGAAGAAAGTGATTTAAGAAAAGAAATCCAAGAGAAACTTGATAGAATCAAACACTTGGAGGATTTGGTACAAAACTATGAGCATAAGGATAAAGAAATAGAAGAAAAAATGCCAGAGATAGAGGAGAAATTGTAGCTGTATGGTCATGGCACTAAGCTAGATTTCCTAGCACAATTGGTCACTACCAAAATAGGCGATAAAAAACTAGAAACATAAGATGAGATGACCCCTCCTCTTAAAACTCTTGAATTTCATACAACCTACTCACTTTGCTACCAATTGTGGAAAGAAACTAATAAGTTTGCATAGGAAAACGAGAAGTGGGAAAAGGTGAAGGAAAAATATGAACAAGAATTAGAGAAGAAAGATATGGAACTGAATAAATTAGAAGACTGATTGGAGGAGATAGGAGATAAAGCTATAGTGCAAATTGGTAGATGTAGACCTCCACCAAGAACTTATACACTATTTTTATAGGAAAGGTTTTTATGCTTTCACTTCAGTAGGTTAGTTAGAAAAAAATTAATTGGCATGAGTCAAACTATTGAGTTTAGAGAAATTTTTGTTGCTTCCACACTAGACGAACAAGATCAGTTGTGTGGATTTTATTTGCACAACTATATGATACCTGGTGAAACATAATGGAACCTTTTAATTTTTGTGGGGGATCTTCAAATCAGAGCACTGGCCTCTTATTATAGGAATGAGAAACTTAGGGGTGAGATCATGGAAGAATATGAAGAGAAAGAGAAATCCATGGTACTTCCAATAAGAAAGAGGGTAAGGATCTAGATGCAGTCATTGATGAATGGCTGAAACTTATTACACATAAGGGAGTAGGTGAGAAAATCATGACACTCAGGGAGGCAGATTATGTTAGAATTAAAATGTTAGATGTGGGTGCAGGAAAATAGTTGTATAAGTGTGTGCAAAATAGATGGAACATCCTAACACCTGAACTACAAAAAAAAGAGCCACATTCCATGCATAACTTCACTACTATGCTCTAGAGGGCACACAATTACATGGAAATCAATATCAACAAAGGAGTTCATTAGGTGCCACTCACTTTTCATCCACCTATTCTCCTTTATCTGATACCATATTGGATAGGGGAGAAAAGTGATCAATGTGAGAGGGAAAGAATCATCAAGATGAGGCATCTTTTAGAATATCAAGATTTTTATTTGAAGCAGGTTTAGAGGTTTGGCATAGTTATGGACCTAATAGAAATTTCTTTACAGTACAATCAATATTGCTAGTATTTTGCTTGAGGACAAGGAAAAGGCTAGGTAGGGGGAGATGATAGGTATAGATAATAGATTATTTTCTATTGTTTTTAATATATATTGAGATACTTTCATATGAAATTTTAAGATAAAACTCCTACATTATATTATCCTTCCATATCCATTATGCAGACTTAAACTTAAAATATGATGATGGGATTATGGTTATAATATATTAGTATTGAATGATTTGTATGATGATATGTATGGAATGTTGATTGAATGCTATGAACTAATTATGATATTTATCCTTGTGTACATGTTTTATGGAACTAACTTGTTTGCTTCAAAAGAGGAACCAAGACATACAATAGTTGTGGGATGAAACCATATCAAAAGGAATGTTGGATAGTGAGGCATGGGGGTTCTGGATTAGATTGAATGTGGCGACTATCAATTAAAGACACTTGATGAAATCTGAACATAGTTTTATTATTGTATACACCTAAAAATGGTCTAGATAATCTAATTAATTAAATGCTATTTTATTTGATTAATTAACCTTTAATTCTTCTACTATCAAATAAATAGAAATATTTATCTATATAGTTCATCTTATATTTTCTTCAATCTTTATTATATTATTTCTTCTTGATTCAATAAACAAATTTAATACTTTGTTTTTTATTTAATTATTAATATTAAATTCTTCTATTAATTATCTATTATCATCCCATCTAAATTAAATAAACAAGTTTCCTATTTTGTTTCATTTAATTATCATATTTCTTCCATATTTATTTAATAAACATGAACTTCTATAGTTTTATTTTATTAAATTAAATATTCTCTTTTCCTAAACTGAATAAATCTAAATATTCAATTGAAATATATTCTATAACTAATCATATCCACCTACCAAATTAGATATGAAATGTCTAATTTAATTCATCTCAACATTTAGAGGAAAATTTGGAGACACATTGGAAAGAAATTTGTAGGCAACTTCTTCATCTTCTTCCATTGATTCTTCCTATCATCTAGCCAATTTTTTTTGTGGAGAGTAACAGTCTCCATAATCAACTCAAACACCTTCATCCTTCACCATTCAATTCTTTAGATCAAATCCAAACCTTTGCCTTGCTACTCCTTCACAAATATGTTGTCGGGAATCTATAAATACAACCTCTTTCTACAAGAAAAGGATCTCAACTTTGTGCAAAATTACTCTGCAAGAATATCAATTGAACAATCAATAATTTTAGCAATAGAATTAGAATCTTAGCAATAGCAGTAATCATAGAATTCTAGCATAGAATCAATATCATGGCTTTTCATTTAGCTGCATCATAATTTACTGTAGCTTCCTTTTATCATTTCATGTCAATTTATATTATAGTAGCTTCATTATTATCATTCAACCATCATTATATAGGATTGGATTATTGCATTTAAGAACATCTCATTCTCTAGATTGGCATTTTAACGGTCACAATGCTTACCAAATCTGATGGAGCCCTGTGATTTAATAAATCTTTGGAGATCATAAAGAGCAATATGACGCTTTCAAGAGTTTTCTAGTTCTAATTAGCTTAATTATTGTTGATTCTCTTGATATAATGTCTTATTAAGAATTTTTATTTGTTATTTTACTCATTACTTATTTCACACTTACATTTTGGTGCCCACCATGGGGCCCAAAAACCCCATATTTTGATCTGTTTTTTTTGAAAAGTGTACTTCTAGGGTTCTAACGTGTTTTCTTTTAGCACAATCAAGAGATTTTCCAACGCATCCACCAAATATTCCAACGCATCTGAGCACTGTTCTAGCGCATCCACCGAATATTCCAATGCATTTGATGACTATTCTAGCACATCCGAAGTTCCTATTTCACCAGTCAGGGAGTTTTATTTGGTGCATAGACCTATTATTTTAGTGCATCCATCAATTTATTTAGGGAATAGATCTATTTTGGTGCATCTAATAACTATTTTAGCACATCTAATAATTGTTATGGCATATATAATGACTTTTGCAAAAAAAAAAAATCTGAAGTCTAATCATTGTTTGCTATGTTCTACGTGTGAAATACGCTTGTCAAATACAGTTGCTGGAAAACATACGTTTGTCAAAGACAAAATTCACATTAACTACTAATGGTGTTTTCAAGGATTTAATTTCAATTATTATTTTTCCTTTGTTTAAAATAGTGCATCTAGATTAAGTAAAGGATTAATTCAACACCCTATCTACTATGGTTGAAGTGATAGGCCTATGCTCTCCCCTTTGCTAGGTGATCAAATTGCTAGACTCACTTTTTATGCTTTATTAAATCATTTAGAATTTATGTTGTAGTGGGGAAAAGTACCCACCTTATGGGAATGACCTAAGTGGGACCAACCAAATCCAGGTTTTCCAACCCACTATAATTAAAAGTGAATTTGGGGAAACCCACAATTCAAAAAAAGTGTGCAAGATAACCATCTCCAAAATCTTTGTTCTAAAGATTGGGAGGTCTCCTAAGGGATTTTATCAATTTCCACTCCAAATGGATACCCTATCTATGAACTTAAGTGTAGAATGCAGCTGTGTCAATTTCTGAACACTTTTTATATCATGGTGCAAGGGGAGGGAAGATTCTGCCCCCAAGACACTCACTATATAACTATCAGAGACCCTGGCCAAAAGCGGAGGATTCAACTTTGGTTAAGACTCAGGAAAGGAAAAATCATGGTTGCCCTCTAGGGCGTGACAAGGCTATGCGAGCTAACATAGTTGCAAGATATGGATTGTGATATTCTAAGTGACCTGCTTGAGATAGAAAAATGCTTGAACTATTTGTATTTGTGTCAAACCTATGGAAAATGAAAGAATCAGACCAGATTCTAGAACACGCACTACATGTTTAATGCATATAATCTAAAACAATTGTTTATAATCTAGATTTAGTGTGTAAAATTATTTTCAAAGGTATCATCCAAATAGATCATCAAAATCCAAGATTTACAAGAAAAATACTCATCCAATATCTTCATTGGTTAGAAAATTGCACCCTGGAATTAATCATCTTACTGAAAAAACCAAAACAAATGGATAAAACTATGAACATCCTGACAACTTCCAATTTAGCCCATCCACAGTCTGTTCTAACACATACAACCACTGTTTCAACACATTTGTCTTATCTTATAGTGCATCTGCATAGCCTGTCATCATAATTTACCAGTCTCTTAGCGCATTTACAATTTGTTTTAGTGCATATACCATGTTTGACAATGTGTGCACCATATCTTTTAGTGCATACACAGTCTATTTTAGCGCATACACGCTTTGTTATAGTGCATCCATAGAACAAGAAAAAAAAGAGCTATTTGAAACTTATATCAAATTCTTCACATCAAAACCTGGATCTTTCTCAGAAAGAAAACATTTTCTCAATCCAAATAGAGTCTAAAACTTGGAAAAAATAGGACCTTACAAGTCAAAATTTATCAAATTAAACCAAGATCTTGCAACCTTAAAGTGTCTAAACCATCACACAAATTCTGGAATATTACGTTAAGTTTCTTTATCAGGATTTTTTGATCCTATAATCAAGAAACAAAATAAAATAATCATATTTTTAACTTAGTCACATCAATAGAATTTATCATTCTATTCGACTTAAGTTAATATCCTTGGCACTCATCCAAACGAAAAGATCAACGTTTAGTGAGAATAAAAAACACTTGTATGCCAATTTTGATGAGGTTGCAAAGACATAAACTTAGAGAAAATGAAATTGAAACACCAAACACCATGGCTGAAGAAAGCCTTGGAGAAGACTTCACCAAAATGACACAAATAAATAACCCAAGAAGACATTCAAACAACACAACAAGATCCAAATTTCCATAAATTTATGGAAAAAGATATGGAAAACTACCTTTTGATGCTAGTTGAACTAGGTGTAAAAATTCCAAAAGATTTTGATATCAATCAATTAAAAGAAACACCTAGAACAATTGAAACCGAACCACAAAACTCACAAAACACAAATCAAGTGGTTGCCCTAACACATCAAATGTAAAACCTGCAACAACTTCAAGATATGCAAAAGGGAAACACTAAAAGGTACTCCTTACAGGAGATTTGTCCTTATCCTTTTGATCCAAGTGTGGACATGATACCATTTCATAGACATTGTGAATTCCCAAAATACAAGTATAATGGTAAAACAGATCCAAATGACCATGTGAGGAATTCAGAACCATGAGTTTAGAATTTGCAGAAGAGGAAACTTATCTAATGAGGTTATTTCCAAGGAGCTTAGGATGTCAATGTATGGAATGGTTCTCTAAACTACAACAAAGGATTTGAAATTTTGAAGAACTAGTCAACAGGTTTATGTGTATGTGTAGGATCATCATGGAAAAAATAGGCCCTTAAGTGGCAATGAAAAATTAGAAAATCATATTTAGGCAACTTTACGTAAAAATTTGAATAAGTTATCTATATTATTTCAAAAATATATAAGAATAGAATATGTGGGTAGGTGCATGGAAATGGGTAGCAATTCCATGGACACCCTCAAAAAAAAACTTTGAAAACCATAACGTGAGCGCGTTATAACGCGCTCGCGTTATTGACTATTAAAAGAAGAAAAAAAATGAAAATCTCTCATTTGCATTTTGACTGGTTTTTCTTTTGCACCCGCGGCCAAAAACCCCACAATATCACACTCGCATTCTAGGAGGACAATTTATTCACCAACAATCCCTATTTCTTCACAATGATTGTGCCATGACGAGGAGGAGTTGTGAGAGGTAAGGATTCTATGGTTTTTGTTTTGAATTTTTTAGTTTTAGTTTGAATTTGTTAGTTTTAGGTTTAATTTGATATCTATTTGTTTGATTTTTTAGGAGATGCAAATCAACCTGTAAACCCTCAAAATCCTCAATAGGAAGACCAACCAAATCCTCAAGATCAAAATCAACCACAACATCAACCTCCTCCACCAATCACTCAACCCTCTCCTGGCACTCAACAAAATTTAATGAGTAAAATTAAGAACAACAAAAAAAAAATTGAGGATTTGATCAATAGGTTGACTGATCCAAATGGTTCAACCACAAAAAGAATGACCCTAGCAAATTCATTGAAAGATATGTTAACAAACGTAGATTCTTTTAGCAAACAAATTACTAGATGGCAAGATAGGAGGTAGGCGGCTAGGGACTATTATGCAAATAAACTATCATACAAGGATGTGAAAGATTTAAAAATTACAAAAGGTGATTTGTGCTTATTATTCACTGACCCACACACAAATGAAAATCTTACCCTCAACACAAAGACGTTTCCTATCCATTGGTGCCACCACCAACAGATGAGGGACCAGTTTTATGATAGGTGGTACATGGTCTTCGATTACCCACCATGCAAAAATTGCGAGGTCCTGCAATATTTCTTTAGGAAACTATACAGTGATTTCATATTGAACAAAATCCCAAATTATTTTGATATGAGGGATTTCCGGGGGAGAGGTGGGGGGTCAGCTCAGGATAGACCTGGTGCACAACCGGATCCTACGCAGCAAGGTAGACGAGCTCTCGCTAGGCCACCTCATGAGAACATTGTTATGCCTTCCATCGTGAAGGAAAGTGTTGATGTAGAGACATTGCAGGAAATCAACACTTTGACCCAGAGTGTCATCCATCATACTAGCCCTATTCTACAGCGCCATCCAGGGGAGTCTTCAAGTGGTGTCCTTTGAACACATGTGTGTCAATCTTGCAGGGCTACTTGTTCACATGACCCCACTGACCCTCAGGAGACTGGTATGCAAGATCCATCTGCAGCTATGGAGATGGAGAGGGCAGCTGACATTTTGTATGAGGCATATGGCATTGATAGTCAGGTAAAAGTTAGTGCATGTGTTCATTGAATTTAATTTATTAAATTTTGATTTTGAAATGCAAGATTAACTAAAAATGTTTTATGATTTTAATAAAATTGCAAGGTCATAGTGTTGAGACTAGATACATCACCCCCCCACCAACCTATTTCTATAGTACACCTATCACTAGGATATGTAACTAGTAAACAATTATAAGTTTATTGCATGTTAATGGCATTGTTTTACGAATGGTAATTTAATATACAATTTTGGATGTTGAACAGACTAATATTGGAAGTTTTGATGGAACACTTCCTAGTGGCAGTTGATTTAGTCAAACCTTCACACAGGTAATAGAGTAAAGAGTTTAACTAATGAATCAAGTACTTAATAGTTTTTTGTAGTTTATGCATGCACATCGTTGATTACGTAGAATAATTTGTTGTTTTATTTTCAATTGTTGCGAGATGATACACCTCCAAATATGACAAGGGCAATGGATATTGGTGTGACATCTACTATACAATCCTCGATGGCTCTGACAGAAGAGGTATGAGGCAAATTAGTAAATTTCAATTTACATTTGTTGTTATAGATGTTAGTTAGTGAAAAATCAAACCATTATTGATTCACGTAGTTTAATTTCTATTTGTATGGTTTATACAGGGCTTGATCACACCTGAACATGGGTGTGAGAATATTTTCCTCATGGAGAGAGATTGTGAGATCGATGTAAGTGATTATTTTGTCAAATATATCATTTTTTATAATGTAATTTCTATATATTAATGTCTTTGCTTCTTATTGTAATAGTTAAAACTTAACCATGAACTAAACCCTAGGAGGAGTAGCAGGAGCACTCCACGAGCGCAACAAAAATGAGTGATAGACCTATCACCATCTGAGTGAAAAGGAAAGGGAAAGATTTTATTTCCAGGGCATGGAGAGCGATGACTTTTGATTCTAGAGTCCTTTGTTGTATGCTTGCATGGCAGTTTTGTACATATTTTTTATTGGACATATTTGACATTGTATGCTTGGATGGCATTCTCATAAGCCTATATGGTTATTTTCTACATATATTTCATACTTATATCGACATATATTGATGTATTCCTACATGGCTATTTGGTTAATACAAATATCTTTTGTTGATTCCTATCCATATTTGCATTCTAAATTGATGGTTCAATAGATATGAGCTACGTGTATTCAAGTGTATACTTTACAAATTATGTGTATACTTTGTGAATTACATGCATTCCAGTGTATACTTTTTGGCTTACATCTTTTCATGCATATACCTTGTATTTGTGCATATAATTTGTTTTAATTTGTGTATACTATGTATTCATGTGTATACTTTTTGAGGCTTACGTGTTTTTGAGTACTTGTACTTCCCTTATTGACATGTAAATGTTTGACTTATTCACGTGTATAATTTTTAATTGGCTAGCCCTAGAATTTATCTATGTCATCCTCAATGCATGATCCTTGAGATGGAGTAAGAACACCCTCAAGGTCAAAAGGAGTTTCACATGCATTCTTCATAGGCTCATTTTGGTAGTGAAACCAAAAACCTCTTGCATCATTGAAATGATATTTTTTTTCCTTTATAGCAGGTCTAAATCCATTATCATTCTCCATCATTTCTTCATGTATCCACTCCCCATTAATGGTTGTCTCATGACCTTCATGAAACCAAGCACTTATCTCATTTTTGATAGAAGAAATGTATGCAGATTTATCTTCCTCCTTATGAACCATTCATTATCATGAGAGATGGGTTCTTGTGAACCACTACTGATGAATCATGGGTCAATGAGTTTGACTTGTAAAACTACATGATTGAATCCTAATAGAAATATCACAATATTTATATATCTAAATGTGTTATTTCCTTCAGCTAAAATTTGTGCTTATACTTATGTGATTGATGTATGTTTATGTATGGGATCATAGTAATTTCTATTTGATGACGTTATTTTGTCTTTAAGGTTTATTTATTAAAGGGTGCATGAAACAAGTTTTAAATCCTTACAAATCTTTGAATTTCTTAGGTTTTTCTATTTGTCGAGTCTGGGCTCCGAGCCCAAGTCCAAGTCAAAAAATGGCTTGTCAAGTCCGAGATGAGTCCTAGTTTTGTAACACTGGTGTGAACAGACCAAAGAATAATGTATATGCCGATGAAGAGAGAACCCATCCTTGTTTCCAAACAAACCATGATATAGATATGGTTGGTCGAGATAAAACATCACTCTTCTAGATAGTTCAAACCATAATCTTTCATGGCTACAAACACACCTTCATTGTGTGTTCTTGATCCTACTGAAGAAATGGTCGAACATGTTCTAGATCAAATATTGCAACCCTAAGTCCACAAGAAGGTTACTTGTCCTAATTTTCGCAAATGTCTTTAAGATTTTCATCCTTCTTGAGTAATGTGAACTATTGATGTCATCTAGATCTTTGAAACTGACTGCAATCATGTGCAATACTATAGAAGCTAGAGCTATATCTAATACTACAAATGACTGCTCAATGGAATCCTGATAGCAATATCATAATTTGACACATTGTAGAAAATACCTCCTACTTATCAATTGATGAGCTAAAGGGGATCTATAATTAATGTTTCATAACGCACAACACTTGCTGAAGGTTTTGCAAATGGGGTTGCAAGCTAAGTGGGCTTAACCTTGGGGAAAAAACTTTGTGGTTAAGCACTTGAGCTAGAGTATACTGGAATGGGTGACCTCTCAGGAAGGAATAGTGCCTCACCTCTTTGAGTGTCACCTAGATGCAATGAGTGCTAAGTGGACCATTTAATATCATTTCAAATTTGTTGCTTTAAGCAACTAACAAATTTGTAACTTTAGACTCCTCCAACCTAAGCGATCGATCCGGTGGAACATAGCTCAGAGCAATTCCACGTGTTTGGGTGCAAAAGAGGACCATGCCTAGCATTAAAATACCTATTTGGATGTGTTGGAATAGTCCGCTTGGTCATACAAGTTGCAGAATGAAAGTTGCACCACTTTGCAACTTTGCACTGCTTGCATTTGATGCTTTTTCCATCAAGTGAAAATCCGTCACCACTGGAAAACCACTCCGAGATAGCCAAAACCGAGATAGGTTTTTCTAGAGGGACCCAACGCCTTTCTGTAGGATTAGAGGAGAAGTTTCTAAGTGTCACATTATCCGAGTAATAGCATGCTGAAATTTACAGCCATTTTGCACTTTGGACCCTTAAAGGATCGATCCGGTGGAACATAGCTCAGAGCGATTCCACGTGTTTCAGTGTGAAAAAGGACCATTCCTAGTGTAAACATACCTATTCAGATTTGTTGGAATAGTCCACTTCATCACACAAGTTGTAGAACAGAAGTTGCACTACTTTGCAACTTTGCACTGCTTGCATTTGATGCTTTTTCCATCAAGTGAAAATCTGCCGCCACGAGAAAACCACTCCAAGATAGCCAAAACCGAGAGAGGTTTTTATAGAGGGGTCCAACACCTTTTTGTAGGATTAGATGTGAAATTTCTAAGTTTCATGGTATCCAAGTAAGAGCATGTTGAAGTTTGCAGCCATTTTGCACTTTGGACCCTTAAGGGATCGATCCAGTGGAACATAGCTCGGAGCAATTCTACGTGTTTTGGTGCGAAAGAGGACCATTCCTAGCATAAAAATACCTATTCAAACATTTTGGAACAGTCTGCTTGGTCACACAAGTTGCAGAAAAATGTGTACAAATTGTTTACATGACCTTTATATGACCTTTTTCACATTGTTTACATTTCAAAATTCAAAGTTTGCAAATTTTCCTACTCAAGGCATTTACAGAACAGGGTGCTACTACACCAAACATGAACTCCAACCTTAAAATATTTGAATATATCTCATTATGTAATTAAATCTTATTACAATGCCTTTGGCACTTCATTCTCTCAGATCTTTTACAATGTCACTCATACATTCAAGATTCTCTTCAAATGTCTACATCATAGGTGCTCATTATGAGGTTAACTTCAAGTGAGTAACTTGAGATTCCCTCGCTAAGCTTCACATGCTCTCTTATAAAGACTTGAAATAAAAATTGAGATTTGTCAAAATCATCAAAATAAGTATGTTGCATTGCTTTTTTGGCTGAGATTCTCTTTGATGGCTCTTAAATTAGCATTTTATGCAATGAAAGATCAATCAATTTTTAGTAGTTTACTTACAAATATGTGAAGTAAAAGAGAAAAATAAAGAGCATCCAAAATGGAAATGAAATAAAAATAGATGGAAGGCACTTACAGATGTTGCATTCAGGCATCAAAATTAGGATGTTGCATTGCTTTTCTGGCTGACATTCTCTTGGATGGCTCATATATCTACATTGTTTGCAAGGGAACACTAGTCACTGTAAAAGAAGATGATAGCATTGGCATCAAAAAAATTAATGTGCATACAAGTATAAATTAATAAGAACCAATGTGCATATACTTATAAATTAATCCAACGAACCATCCGGGTCTACTCTACTTTTTATTGTGTCAAGTATTGCCTCATGGTCAAACTCATAGACCTTCCATAACATCTTGTTCAAAGGTCTACCCCCATATTTGGTCAAATGAACATTGGGTGCCATGACAAGTTTTGAATAATGAAGAATCTTACGATGCATGTCAAAGTCTTGAAATAGCCAATGTTTAACACTTGAATATGGGTACCTTCTAGGCCATGTTCCAGTAACCACAACTGAGCCTATAGGGTATTCGATATTTTCTCCATCTCTAACTAGGGCCTCCAATTTATTTTTGGTCTCAACACAATGACACAAGTAATAGTCTATTCCCTCTTCATTGTCTTCATCTCCAATAACTACATAAACATGCCCTGCATTGATATGTGCAAAACATCTCTTGAAATTTGTCAACATTACGAATACAGTACAAAGTAAGATCTAACGATATGGAATTTCAACAACTAAGAAAGTAGATATATCACCTCGTTGAACTAGATCTGATATGTGGTCAAAGTTGACCAATGATTCTATCTGTGTCAGTTCCAATGCCGTCAGAGGGTGATACATGTGAAGTGGGCTAAGATAACTTGTGAACCATTTGTCAAACCACTCCCCTGACTCACAATCATTCCAGTCTTACATTGTACATGAAGAACAAAAGCATGCCATCTTTTGTGTATCGGTACTCCATGAACCTGCATTTGAGCTAAGGAAAGAGTGTACCTCATTCGATCCTATTAGTGTATAATAGTCTTCATATGGTGCAATGTTAGTATCATCCATCAACCAAAAAAATCTATGAATGGAAGACACACCTTCATTACTTGGACCCATCAAAGCATTACACCACTCGACGATTGATTTTACATCTGTCAACTTTGCACTATCTTTATACTTTAACTCTTCTCATGCTAATGCTCTTTTCACGCAGGCTCCTGTACCATCATGCTCCCCCTTTCCATGTCTGGCATCACAATAGTTCCACATATGTTGAACACATGTAATGACATGCATCTTGCACAACCAGTAGAACATGTGTGAGTTATTGAACTATGCTGCATAGTTATCAGACCATATTATATGTTGATTGTATTCTATGCCCCTCTAAGCCAAACCACTATAGAACATCTGGAAGCAACCTTGCACAAACTCTGGAGAATGTGTCTGATCATCACTAATGTAAAATTGGTACTGCCTCAATACCTTTGTTTGCTCATCTGTACTATCAGATGCATGAATGAATGCTATGTGCACAAATATCGAAACTTGTGTGGAGCTGTAATACTATGACTGAACGTCATGTTGTGGTTGTAGAGTGTAGTTCTCTACAAATTCAACCATGGATATTATGCTTCTAACTAGAAAGGTTTCCTTGCATAGCTTGAACTACGTGTCCAACCATCAGGCTCTATGGGTATGCATTGCATACTTAGATAGTATACTATCATGAAATGTGGTCATAAATTGGTACACTGGAATCTTCTCAATAACCAAATCACACCTTTTTGCTTGAGACCCATCTTTTGTAGCATATGCCACTATTTTATATTTCTCAAACTCTACTAGTTTTTGTCCCACATCATCTGTGCTTTCCATATGTTAACATACTAGCATACGCTGGAAGCCACCACAATGCTCGCATGAACCATCCAAGCATGTTGTCCTATAGAATATCTGGCCATCCTCTATTTCACATAATTTTTTTGATAAGAACTCTCTTGAAGATTTTGGTGGGGCTTCTATGCCACAATCCTGCAAAACATCGTTAGTATGCAAATCTAAACATGTATAATGATAAACATCATAATGGTTAGAAAACTCAATATGTAGACAACAACAAGTAGTGCATGTGTGATTTATCTTGACATAAAAAGGTTTAATCATTTCAAACAATCTTTGAGAAATACTAATTTGAGGATAATCATTTTCAAATTTATGAAAAAGTTGGGTTTGAGCCGTATCCAAAAAATGCTTTAGATGTGGCTAATGATTCCAACTACCGATTCTCCTTCTTACCACATCCCTTTGATTCGGAGACAGCCTTGTGTTATTCTTCCAATACTCTTAATTAGTGTTCTCAAGGCTTGGACAACTTCTTTATCTTTTCATGATAGTCTCCCTGAGAATTCCCATAATTAATTTTTATCATTGCCCTCAATTCTTTGTCGCCTTTGAATGGCACTTGATAAAAAGTTTCTACTAATTCTCGTTTGTTCACTAGTATTTTTAATTAGACGGGCTCACTTTTTTTGACAACTTACCAAAGTCGATGTAATAACACGTCGGGTGACATTACTATCCTTTGAGCTAGAGGTCTTACCCACACTCTCATAAGCATCCATTAGATTCTTCACAATAGTGTCTTCACTCGATGCATTCGATGTTCTCAACCCAAGAGTCTTCATGATGTTCCTATAATTTACACCCCGCATCATTTCAACAAATAGTTGACATCTTGTAGTCTCATTTAGCCTTTCAAAGAATCATTCCCAAATATTATCACCATATCTTCTACAAGTGCGTCTTGAAATCTTACCTTCCATGTGTTGCAAAATCTCATCATCAATATTAATCAAATACTTTGGATTTCTACGCAAAATTATATGTGGTGTTCTCCTAGGTACATACATCTCAACATTAGGAATTTCATCAATATTTAATTGAGGTGGGCTAGATTGCATACCTCCAATCGAGGGTGGAGAAGAAGACATACCTTGAGGCTCACATGGGGATGATGGCATACCTTCTTCGTCAATTCTGAGTGATGATGTACTCTCAACTTGAGATGTGTTGGATGGTGTCCAACAGTATTCACTTGCGGTACATGGTATATCTCCATATTCACTTGTAGTAGATGGTTTCTTTCCATATTCACTTGTGCTAGATGGTGTCCCTTCATATTCACTTGTCGTAGAGGGTGTGTCTCCAACTACGGTATCTAAATCTGTCTTACAACGATTCTTTTGCATTTGTGCATGTTGTGGTGCCAATTCTCATTCTATTTTTGACGGTTGAGGCTCCTCTACAATTGGGTTGTTTTCATCAATCATTTCCAATTTCTTCTTTTCATGATATGCCACCACCCGAACTCTCTCCTTTTCTTTCAAGGTTTCATTCTCTTTGTCTGTTAGTTTCCTCTCTATCTTTTTCTTCGGCATTGCACATAATTTTATCTATACCATGGTAATGAGATGAATATTAGTTCCTTAAAAATGTATGCATTCAAGTTAATTGAAAAATATATGTCACTGAACGCTTCATTTAAATAATACTTACAATCATCGTGTACAAAAGTTAACCTAGCACGTAGACAAATGTGTACAAACTATGGAAGCACTAGGTTGGCCAAAGCACATTTCTAACTAAAAGTGAATAACCATGATGGAAATTCTAAAAAATAATGAGTGAATGGCATTGTGAGTGTTTGATAATTTTTTGGTGTAGGAGCACCTTGACAATCTATGCTTCCATTTTGAAATTTGATTCAATTTTGGGTATCTTCATGTTGTAAGAGGGTCATTAAAGATATTTTCCATGTACCGGTTATATGAGCTTTCAAAGGTGGTTGTTTGTTAGTTATAGGAATTAGGGGGAGTTTATTGTCATTTAAAAAGTTTTAAACAACCTCCATTGGCTCGAAGGGAGGATTTTTGTTCATTTTGAAATCCATTTTTTTGATAAAAAAATGCTCTTTTGCAGAAATTCACTGGTTTTTTGGCACTTTCATGTACTTGTACGTATCTATACAGCCTCCCCTTGATAGGAAACTAATATAATATTGTAGGAACATGTCTTAACTCTCTAATTCATCAGTTTTGAGGGCTTAACATTATGTTTGAAGGGAGAAATTGACAATTTTCTGAAACTGCTCATTTCAAGCCAGTCAAGGGTTTGACTAGGATTTAATTATGAAATGACCATCCCACCTACTCGTATGACTTGTTTCTTGGTGGGATGAAATTTAAATTGTTAGAGTAGGGTCTTTTATTGTTTAACATTCCTTGGAATGAAACTAATGACAATAGGATGGGGTTCTTCGCTCAAACAAGCACTTTTCCATGCGAATTTGAGGAACCAAGGAGTGATTTTGAAAAAGTGTTGAAGGAGTGGTCTATGTAATGAAATTTTGACCTTTTGCAGGGTATTTTGAAGATGTTTGATGCTTTGTAATGGTATGGGAAGGCCCAGGTATAGGAGTTTCTATAAATCCTCCCTCGTTGCATTGAAAAATGGGGGTTTTTGTATTGGAAGCCTAGTTGAGTGCGTAAGGTCATAAGACCTAGAAATTATCTTGTTTTGAGACCTAATTAAAGACTTTTTTTGGGTTTGGAAGTCTGGTGTGAAGATCTAAGGTTAGTTCCTTTGTAAAATTGGCCTACTTGGAGGCCTAAAATAGTGAAAAGGTCAATTTTCTTAAAGTTGTCCCAAAGGAGTCATGTGATGGGTTAAGGTTTCATTTTTGTTGTACTAACTCAAACAAATATTTATTAAGCAAATAATGGTTTTGTTGTGCCTTAAGAATTATAGTTTGTGTTTGTAAACAATGGTGCCATTATGAAAGATTTAAGACAACTTGTGAATGACATAATCATTGATTGATGTTTTGAGGAACCTAGTTGATTGTAATCAGTTCTTTTCAAGATTTTCAAGGTGTTTTGAAGTTCCTTAAGGAATTGGGAACTCTTAATGCTAATTTGAGTATACGAATCAAATGTTTTGTGAAGGGAAATATAGTTGAATAAGTGTGTCAAGAAAGGTGTTGATTTCTTCCTTTATACATCAGTTTTTGCAGAGGCATCGGAAGGTGTTTGGACCCTTCAGAGGAATGGGAGAGGCTTGGAGTTGTCTTAAAGGATGAATTTTCATGAATGGTTCTGAGTTTCTAATCAGCTTTATGCTATGTTACAATCAATTTTATGATGGTTAATCTATTTTTTTGAGTCTGAAAAAGAGTTGAAACCAAGTTCTAATGTTTTGATGAAAAGATGATTGAGTTTGTTTGTTGATCTTTCTTTAATTTAAGTTAGGGTCAAAAGTACCCTTGATGATTTGTGGATCCTGGTAGATGCTATGCATCAAGATTAAAATGGTAATTGGCAAGTGTATATAATGGTAATTTAAAATGTGCATTGACAACATAAGGCTGTAATGACAAACAAAAATGAAAGCAAGCCATAATAGAATGAAATAAAATATGTAAAGACTTCACATACCTTCAAAACCAGACTTTCAAATGGAGTTCAACCCAATTATGTAGCCTTAGCTTCTTCTTTCTTCAAACTCCACAAAAATTTGACTTATTCAAAAGCTTGTTCCCTTCCACACTTCAATTGTATATCAGTTTTCAATGCAATTCAAATTTCAATTGATATTTTATGTCTTTCAATGCGGAAACTATGGTATTTCATGCAAAGGTGGTAAAAAGATCATGGAAAAGGTGATGGAATGTGAAAAACATGCTTGCACACTTCACAACATCATTAAAAAGCTGCTTTTTGTTGGAGCATGCATAGAACCAGGGGAATATGCAGACTGTGGTCCTTGAAATCACAGGTATATAGATTTTTTTACCGTTTTAGTGGAGTAAAAAATGTGCACACGTTATAATGCGCTCGTGTTTGTGAAATTTGGTTTTCTTAGTATATTTCTGAAAGTGGGAGGGAGAGAGGGGGAGAGTGGGAGATAGAGAGGGAGGGAGAAGGGGAGAGTGGGAAAAAGAGAGAGTGGAAGGGAGAGATGGGGAGACTAGGAGATAGAGAGAGTGGGAGAGAGTGGGAGAAGAGGAGAAGCAAAGAGTGGGAGACCGAGAGAGTGGGAGATAGAGAGGGAGGGAGAGAGAGTGAGAATGGAAGAAAGATAGAGTGGGAGAGAGTGGGAGGGAGAGAGGGGGAGAGTGGGAAATAGAGATGGAGGGAGAAGGGGAGAGTGGGAGAAAGAGAGAGTTGGAGGGAGAGAGGGGGACAGTGGGAGATAGAGAGGGAGGGGGAGAGTGGGAGAAAGAGAGAGTGGGAGAGAGTGGGAGAAGGGGAGAAGTAGAGAGTGGGAGACTAAGAGAGTGGAAGATAGAGAGGGAGGGAAATAGGGTTAGAGTGGGAGAAAGATAGAGTGGGAGAGAGTGGGGGAGAGTGGGAGAAATATAGAGAGTAAGGGAGAGAGGGGGAGAGTGGGAGATACTCTCTTAATCCATCAACCCTCAACCCTCAACCCTTAAACCCTAATCCCTCAACCCATATACCTTCTTAATCCCTCAACCCTCAAACCCTAATCCCTCAACCCTCAACCCTCAAAAATTCAACCTTAATCCCTCTACCCCTATACCTTCTTAATCCTTGAACCCTTAAACCCTAATCCCTCAACCCCTATACTCTCTTAATCAATTAACTCTCAACCCTCAACCCTTAAACCCTAATCCCTCAACCCCTATACCCTCTTAATCCATCAACCCTTAGCCCTCAACCCTTCAACCTTAATCCCTCTACCCCTATACCCTCTTAATCCTTGAACCCTCAATACTCAACCCTTAAACCCTAATCCCTCAACCCTCAACCCTTAAACCCTAATCCCTCAACCCCTATACCCTCTTAATGCCTCAACCCTCAACCCTCAACCCTCAACCCTTCAACCCTAATCCCTCAACGCCTATATCCTCCTAATCCTTAATCCCTACCACATGAACCCTTAAACCCTAATCCCTCAACCCATATACCCTCTCAATCTCTCAACCCTTCAACCCTAATCCCTCTACCCCTATAACCTCTTAATCCTTTAACCCTCAACCCTCAACCCTTAAACCCTACTCCCTCAACCCTCAACCATTAAACCCTAATCCCTCGACCCGTATACCCTCTTAATCCCTAAACCCTCAACCCTCAACCCTTCAACCCTAATCCCTCTACCCCTATACCCTCTTAATCCTTGACCCCTCAACCATCAACCCTTAAACCCTAATCCCTCAACCCCTATACCCTCTTAATACCTCAACCCTCAACCCTCAACCCTTAAACCCTAATCCCTCTACCCCTCTACCCTCTTAATCCTTAATCCCTCAACCCTCAACCCTCAACCCTTAAACCCTAATCCCTAACACCTATACCCTTAATCCCTCAACCTCAACCCTTAAACACTAATCCTCAACCCCTATAATTCTCTTAATTCAACCCTTAAACTCTCAACTCCAACACTAACCCTCAACCCCTCAACCCTCAACCTCAACCCTTCAACCCTAATCCCTCAACCCCTATACCCTCTTAATCCTTGAAACCTCAACCCTCAACCCTTAAAACCCTAATCCCTCAACCCCTATACCCTCTTAATCCTTGAAACCTCAACCCTCAACCCTTAAAACCCTAATCCCTCAACCCCTATACCCTCTTAATCCTTAATCCCTCAACCCTCAACCCTTAAACCCTAATCCCTTTAGCCCTATACCCTCTTAATCCTTAATCCCTCAACCCTCAACCCTTAAACCCTAATGCCTCAACCCCTATACCCTCTTAATCCCTCAACCCTCAGCCCTCAACCCTTAAACCCTAATCCCTCAACCCTTATACCCTCTTAATCCCTCAACCCTCAAACCCTAATCACTAAACCCTCAACCCTTAAACCCTAATCCCTCAACCCCTATACCCTCTTAATCCCTCAATCCTCAACCCTCAACCCTTGAACTCTAATCCCTCAACCCCTATACCCTCTTCATTCCTCAACCCTCAACCCTTCAACCTTAATCACTCTACACATATACCCTCTTAATCCTTGAACCCTCAACCCTCAACCCTTAAACCCTCATCCCTCAATCCCTATACACTCTTAACACCTCAACCCTCCACCCTAAACCCTTCAACCCTAATCCCTCAACCCCTATACCCTCCTAATCCTTAATCCATCAACCCTCAACCCTTAAACCCAAATTCCTCAACCCCTACACCCTCTTAATCCATCAAACCTCAACCCTTAAACCTTAATCCCTCTACCCCTATACCCTATTAATCCTTGAACCCTCAACCCTCAACCGTTAAACCCTAATCCCTAAACGCCTATACCCTATTAATCCCTCAACCCTCAATCCTCAAACCTCAACCCTTCAACCCTAATCCCTCAACCCCTATACCGTCTTAATCCTTAATCCCTCAACCCCTATACCCTCTACCCCTATACCCTCTTAATTCTTGAACCCTCAACCCTCAACCCTTAAACCCTAATCCCTCAGCCCCTAGACCCTCTTAATCACTCAACCCTCAACTCTCAACCCTTACACCCTAATCCCTCTACCCCAATACCCTCTTAATTCTTAATCTCTCAACCCTCACCCACTAAATCCTAATGCCTCAACCCTTATACCATCTTAATCCCTCAACCCTCAACCCTCAACAATTAAATTCTAATCCCTCAACCCCTATACCCTCTTAATCCCTCAACCCTCAACCCTTAAACCCTAATCCCTCAACCCCTATACCCTTTTAATCCCTCAACCCTAAAAGGATGATCACTAAACCCTCAACCCTTAAATCCTAATCCCTCAACACGTATACCATCTTAATCCCTCAACCCTCAACCCTCAACCCTCAACCCTTCAACTGTAATCCCTCAACCCCTATACCCTCCTAATCCTTAATCCCTCAACCCTCAACCCTTAAACCCTAATCCCTCAACCCCTATACCCTCTTAATCCCTCAACCCTCAACCCTTCAACCTTAATCCATCTACCCCTATACCCTCTTAATCCTTGAACCCTCAACCCTCAACCCTTAAACCCTAATCCCTCAGTACCTATGCCCTCTTAATCCCCAACCCTCAACCCTCAACCCTTCAACCCAAATCCCTCAACCATAAACCCTTAAACCCAAATCCCTCAACCCTTAAACCCAAATCCCTCAACCCCTATAACCTCTTAATCCTTGAACCCTCAACCATCAACCCTCAACCTTTAAACCCTAGACCCTCAACCCTCAACACTTAAACCCTAATCCCTCA
>CM021108.1:143963816-143984570 GCA_007115665.2 Sequoiadendron giganteum
AACCCTAGATTATTGTGAAAGTATAAAGATACACCTTAAAACACCAAAAATAAGGTATAATTAAGTTCATTTAGTTCACAAAGGCCCAAACAAGTGTGAAAATGTAAAGGGTTGCATTTTTCTACACTGCATTTAGCCCCCACTTTAGTGAGAGGATGAACCTACCTCAAAATTACACTAAAGTAGACACACTTGCATCAAGAGGGATCCAAGTGTGCCAATTATAGTACGATAGGACATCAACAGTTGAGAGGGGTTGCATAAGCCTCCAAGATCAAGATCCTATGCAAAACCAACATAGGAAAAAAATAACGCACATGGAAATAATATAAGGAGCAACAACAAGGCACAAGAATACACTGAAAAAGACAAAAAGAAGAGAAAAAAAAAAAGAAAAGAGATGGATCAAGCATTGACCATTTGTCTCACACACTATGGATCAGATCTAAGCTATTTTTCCAAAAAAAATTACAAGTTGAACATGATGTCCACTATGCAAACCAACACACACTCACAAGGGCTAGTGGAACCTTAAGCTACCCACTAGGTGAGAGCATAGCAAGACACATTTACACATGGCCGATATGCGCTCACATAGACAAGCAAGTGGCTATGGGAAAGTCATGCCTAAGTTTGAATCCCATACATACAACCATACCAAAGCTATACCTCTTGATAACATTGATAAGGTGCCACACAAAAATGAATTCTGATCTTCATGAGGCAAGCAAAGCTTCATATGTTTGACACTCACGAACAGACAAGATGACACCATAGGAAAGAAAACTATGTTATGCTAGGTCGCCATATAACTAAAATGCAAATGAGTGTAAGGGTAAGTTCAAAGGATTTTTTCTTAGTTCATGTAAGGTCTTAACATAGGGAACATTGTGCCTAATATCTCCAAGAGAGGACTAATCAAATAATAGAAGATTCACAACTTAGGGAATGCAATGTGTCACATCAAGCCACTAAGAGGAATATAATATGCTAAGAGAGATAACTCTCTTGAAGGACATCACACCCATTTTCACCAAAAAGCGAGAGATGAATCACATGAAGTAAGAAGACTAGACAATTAAACATGAGTTGCAAAATAATAATTTCAATGTATTTCACCACTTTAAAGAAATTACTAAGCACCTTGCTGCGAGAAATTACTTAAATGTAGCAAATGATAAATGATAACAATAAAGAGGGCATGAGAGCTTATTTGCAAATCCCTATTCCAAGTCATATGTTTCCAAATAAAGCTACATCATGAAAAAGGTGGGGAAGGGCTTGGCCCCAAAATGAAAACCCATAAATCATATAAGGGATCCATGGATTTAGGGTTAGTATATCTTTGCTACAATGTTTTTTAGAGAGCTTGAAACTATAATCATTCCCCAAATACTCATGGAATAGGAAGAATGACACAAAGAGACTGAAAAAAAAGAAAATATTTTGGGTCAACATGGAACAAACCTAAATGACTTGATGCCTTCCATCATCCCCAAAAGGAAAATATAAGACAAAGGAAAATATAAAGGAACATATTTACGACAAAGAGAAGAATGTAGGTGCAACTAAAGGAATGCCACAAAGAGAGAAATGCATCAAATAGAACTATATAGGGGATCACATTATGCACACACAATCACACAAAAGAAACATGAAAAAGAAAATAAAGACAAGATGAGTAAGACACATGCGATTCAACCTATTAGCAGGTCGTTCGCATCCCAATCGTGTTCATCATTTATAGAAGGCATACACCTAGTCAAAGGGAAAATAGAAAGTGTTTAACTAGGTTCATTAGGAACTTAAACACTCTTCCTAGGTGAATTATCATTTAAGCTTATAGAAGAGGAAGACAATGTATTCAATTCATTATGCACTTTTTCATCAATTTTAGCAATTTGAGCATCATCATCCATTTTAATCACAAGGGGAGGTTGAATGATAATGTCTAAAGAAGTATTTAGCTCCTATCATGGTTGTAGTATAGGATCTTTTTATTGCGGCGAAGAGGGAGACTCATCATATTTTTATTCAGTAAGGTTAGGATTTTTCTTTTCTTTGTTGTTTTCTTCATTTAACCTTCCAGCAAGAGCACAACGTCTATGCCTATGCTCTCTAGAATTTTTGTTTCTTTTAGTACAATTTTTAAGTTGCTTTTGTGTAGGAGTGGGTTTATCAACCATAGGTTTCTTTTCTTCCCTAAGGTGAGGAATGAAAGGAACCATGGAAGGTTGTTCAACCACTTTCTCTTTAGCTTGGTATACTTGTTTTATTTTAGGAGGTGTGATGGGATTGATTTCTATATCTCTTAGTCTTTCATCAGAGATAGAAAAAGGGTCTATCTTTGGTTGGTCTTGGTTATTTGGAATGTCTTTTTTTTCAATCAAGGTTTCATCAAAGATAGGAGGCTCAGTAATAGCTTGATTCATGTTTCTAAGGGAAAGTTTAACAATGTATTTCACCTTGAAATTTTGATAGGATTTGAAAAAGAAATATTTTCAATGTTTAATAGGTTCTATAGGCTTGGGCCAAAATAAATCTAACTAAATGTTCCCTCAAGAAGAAAAAGGATTAAAGCCACTACGGTGTATAGTGAAAATTTAATTGTCAAAGGGAAACTTTAAGCATTTATGCATGAGTAATAGGATGGATTCCATGGAGCGTAGCCCTAGGTAGCCAAGATTCACACAAAATTGGTTTGACATTGAGATGATGGAGAATGAGACATCTAACTTTTTTGGTCCTATTTGTAAAGGGTGATCAATCCCATCATAAGGAAAGCAAAACCATTATGTGTTTTTATCCATGCTTTCAATTTATCATACATTTCTTGATAGAGTTCATGCATGAGTAATAATTATTTAGTGATCACATTCTCTCCATAGATGGGATCAATTAATATCCCATTAATGGGCTTGTCATTGATTGGGCTAACTATGTAAATAGGAGCATCAAGTGCATTTCTAATTATATCTTTACATGAGAAAGCAATTTCAAGAGGCTTTTTAGCTCGGCCCTTATTAGGTTGAGTGTCGATCAATGTAATCAAACCATCAATAGGATTTTGTTCATTAGTATCTATAGGACATTGTTTATCAGTATCCATCTTTTCATTATCTGTTTCACCATTCATCACATCATTCTTCATAGTTTCACTAACTTTGACAAATGAAATGTCTGATTTAGCATAGGGTTGGTAAATATTTGCAATTTTTGGTTAGGAGGGGAAACATAATTATTTCCTTGATCATTAACACCTCCAGCATGAAGTTGACCAAAGTCAATGAGGTCTTGCACAAGATGTTTAAGACACTTACAATGTTTTGTGTTGTTTCCATTGTGTTGGTGATAATGGAAATAGGAATTGAATCTAAAATTCAAAGGTAAAGGCTTATTAGGATCAGGATTTTTAATGGGAGGTAAAATGATCATTTTCTATTCTAATAGCTGTGACATTGTGCTATGGAGGGTATCGGGTAGGGGAGTGAATTTTCTAGCCAGATCCCCAAATGTGAAAGGAGTTGTCTTCATTAAAGCTGCTACATGGGTATCAACATTCTGAGTTGTTTGTTGAGGTAGGTTAAGTTTAAGGAAGTCTTTATTCTATTTTCTAAATAGTTGATAATTGTTTTGGTTTATAGATTCAGACTTCTCAAGATGGCTAGAGGTAAGGTTTGTTTCATGGCTACTAATCAAAGTTTGATAATCATGAAGGGTAGTACATAGCTATACGAAGGAAGGAAACTTTATCATGCTAAGTGTATCTTGTATCTTAGTTTGCAAGTACTCAATGAACATCCATTGAAGGTGAGGATCGAGAATATTTATGTTGAAATTTGGGAATAAAGTGATTGATAACGTGAAATAAATTCAGTAACATTTTCATCGTCTTTTGCTTACATCTCATCAAATAGGCTAAGGTCATCTTAGGAGTCACGTGCACTTGGAAATGGTTTATAAAGGCCTCAAAAATTTCATTGAATGAAGGAATAGAGTTTTTCGATAATGAGGAAAACCATTCTAATTTGGTATCCTTCAAGGATCTAGGGAAAATCTTAGCCAAGAGCTTATCCTCAAGGATAAATCACTACATAATGTGATATAAATAGAAACATGGTTAGAAGGATCTATTTTCACCCATATTTCTCAAACCTAGGAATCTCTTGACCTTGTGGTATCGACATTATAAATATCTCCAAGGATAAGGGATTCCTTTTGACATAGTATGTAGGTTGGTCATTTTAATTTTGGTTTATGGTGGAAAATTTCTTTTGAAGGGATGAAGCAGTTTGCAAAAGTTGATTTATGATGGTGTCATTGGTTATATTTTTATATGGAGGTGAATATAGAAAAGGTCTATGTAGAGTCTAAGCTAATTCCTTGTAAACTTGGTAGAACCTACACAATTTAGGGGTTTAACTAACTGAACAATCCACTCCACATCGATCATGACTATATTAAATTGTCAACCCAAGACTCTTAAGCTACTGATGGTGCAACATTATATATTCCTTCAAGAACTTGGAACTACTTAAACTATGCTACTCAAGTTATTCTAATTGATAGAAATTCAAATAAGTACAAATGACCTATTACTAATAAAACATAACTATATCAACTAAAAACTGATATAAATTAAGGAATCCGCTAAAGAATCCTTCAAATTATTATTTTTGATCCATTACATGCACATTCCTAAGCATTCATTGATAATAAAAAAGATAAAATATTCTAATTACTTGCATAAAATTCATGAAAAATAATAAGCTAAGAACAACTAATTAAATAGAAATGAAAGTGAAGTTAGGAACAATACCTTGAGTGGCCTACTCAAGTGGTTGTTCTCACTCTAAATAAACCCAAATCTAGCTAATAGACTATATGTATTCCATATCATCATGAAATATTTACAAAATATCTCATGATAGATTCTACTTAATATTTCTGGATATTCTTAATGTCTTGGGACTAAAATTAGTCAATAACATAAAATGAAAAACCAACTAACTACTCAACAGATTCGACCAAAAACTATATATAAGATGAGGGAATATTATTCAAAGTAACAACTAATTGAAATCATTAACTCCACTCCTAGATATTTAGAATGTAGAGTTAAGAATAACTTATTCAACCTATAAACGAAAAAGGAAAAGTATCCTAATAGGACTAAGACTCTATCACAAAAAAATTGCATGTAAACATATAAATAGTTTTCAAAATCCCATAAGTGAAGGAAACCTCTTATTCATCATTTACTAATTGGTTATAACTATAAGTGTGGAATAAGTAATGAGTAAAATAAACAACAAAAATTCTTAATAAGACATTATATCAAGAGAATCAACAATAATTAAGCTTATTAAAATTGGAAAACTCTTGAAAGTGTCATATTTCTCTCTATCTCCGAAGATTTATTAAATCACAGGGCTCTGAAATTTGGTAAGCATTGTGACTGTTAAAATGCCAATCTAGAGAATGATATGCTACTAAATGCAATAATCCAATCCTATATGATGATGGTTGAATGATAATAATGAAGCTACTGTAATCTAAATTGACATGAATATGATAAAATGAAGCTACAGTAAATTATGATGCAGCTAAATGAAAATCCATGATATTGATTCTGTGCTAAAATGTTATGATTACTGCTATTACTAAAATTCTTGATTGTTCAATTGATATTCCTGTAGAGTAAGTTTGCACAAAGTTGGGATCCTTTTCCTATAGAAAGTGGATGCATTTATAGATTCCCGACAACATATTTGTGAAGGGGCAGCAAGGAAAAGGTATGGATTTGATCTGAAGAATTAAATGTTGAAGGATGAAGGAGTTTGAGATGATTATGGAGATTGTTCCTCCCCACAAAAATATTTGGCCAGATGATAGGAAGAATCAATGGAAGAAGATGAAGAAGTTGCTTACAAATTTGTCTCCAATTTGTCTGTCAAGGTTGAGATTAATTAAATTAGACATTTCATATCTAATTTGGTAGGTGGATATGATTAGCTCTAGAATATATTTCAATTGAATATTTTGATTTATTCAATTTAGGGAAAGAAGATATTTAATTTAATAAAAGAAAATTATAGAAGCTCCTATTTATTAAATAAATATGGAAGAAATATGATAATTAAATGAAACAAAGTAGGAAACTTCTTTATTTAATTTAGATGGGATAATAATAGATAATTAATAGAAGAATTTAATAATGATAATAAATAAAAACAAAGTATTAAATTTTTTTATTTAATCATGAACAAATAATATAATAAAGATTGAAGAAATTATAAGATGAACTATATAAATAAATATTTCTATTTATTTAATAGTAGAAGAATTAAAGGTTAATTAATCAAATAAAATCATATTTAATTAATTAGCTTATCCAAAACATTTTTAGGTGTATACATTTTTCCCCTCTTAGAAGTGATGTGTTTATGCATTGCTTCAAATAAATTTTTGTTGTTGCTGCTAGTATTGACGGAAAATTTTCAGATAGGCCCCAGACATTGATTTTACTGTGATGATGGATATATGCCCCATCGAGAGATAAATTGATAAAAAATTTACTTTTTGGATTTTTGAAAATTTTCAAAAGAATTATGATTTTTTGATGATTTGATAAAGATTTGATGATGAAATAATTTATCTTTCAACAAATAATTGTGAAAATGTCCCTGTGATGAAGTATAAATTAAGCCTCCAGTAAATAAAATGAATAAATCCCACCAAAATCCCTTTAATTAACCTTGAAAAAGTTAAAAAGAGGTAAATTGAATTCATTTGTGCAATTTGAGTTTTAAAAATTTGAGAGAGAGTGATTTTGAGCCATTTGTAGAAAAATGCCAATCCCCTATCACACTGATCGTTTCGAGCGCATGCCTCAACACAACTGCCCGGCTGCCTCCGGGCCTCCAATACGTACCCATGAACCTACTCATTTTTCATGTTTTTCAAATTTCATGCATTTAATTCGGATTTAAATTTTTTGAATTCTTCTAGCACATATAAATCCTGAAGTAGCGCATAGGTTAGCTGTTTTAGCACGCCAAATAGAATAGCACAAAGGCTAGTTGTTTAGCATGTCAATAGGATGAAATAGTGCATGGAATAAATTAGTGCCTAGGTCAGATAATTTAGCACATCAGTAGGCTAAAGTATCACATTGAATGTTATAGCATGTTGACCACCTAGATTAGCACGTTGACTCTCAGAAATAGTGCAAAGCTGTTGTGGTGCATTGGCCGCCTATTGTAGCACATTGAAATGTTTTAATGGTGCTTTGAATTTTGTGGCACATCTAATTCATAGTGATGTATTTTGTCAATCTTTTCCTTCTTTTTGTCAATTTTGATTGTGTTAGCCATTGATTTGATACGATTGATGATTTCAATATAATAGATGATGTTCAACCTCATGCTAGGTGAGGTTTGATTTTTTATTTGATGATAATTAACCTCATGATAGGCAAGGGACAATTTTTAAGATTGATGATTGACCTCATGATAGGTGAGGTTGATTGATGGTTGCTCACGAGATTTGATCAAACTCTCACCAAAGCTATTTAGATTTTATAATCTAATTGATGTTGATTAATTGACAAAGATTACTGACTTTCAATATTTCGTGATGATAGGAGTCATTGATGAACCTATAGGTTTGAGGGAAATTTCCTAGGACTTTCAATTTGATATTGTACTTAGTGTAGCCTAAGACAACAGTGATTACACGTTGTGGTTTTTCCTCTCTCTTATCTATGCCCTAGATTAGGATTAATTGTGGTCTCCTAATAGCCCTAGCAGAGAGGTGGCATAGCAAGCATAATACCTTCCACCTTCCTACTAGCAAGATGACAGGAACTCTCGAGGATGTATAGCGGATTTTGAGGATTTTTGTAGTTGGTGACCTTGTGTTATATGATTCTTCAGAGCAGGATGGGACTAATGCCCTCCACAAAGTATTTTAGGATGATCATATTTGTGGGTATGAGATTCCATGGCATGATATGGTGGATTCCTATGCTACCTCGCCTTCTATTCTTGTTGGTTTTATTGGAGGGTTCCTTTGTCTTGATCATAGGTCAAAGCAAAATTTTGTTGGTTGGGGTCATGCATTTGAAAGTATGGTTGTGCACAGTACGAGATATGCATGGGGCATGTGTATGCTTTCTCATTATTATCACGATTTGCATTTGGTTGTCTACCTTTAAGGTTGTAGTTTGTCCGTAGGGGTTACATTATTATAGGTGTGGGTGTGGCAGCATATAGTTGTTACATGTCTAGTGATGGTGAGACAACGTACAACAATGAGGCCATATGTGCATATTTACATAGATCGTCTTACTCAGCCTAGATTGGGTAAGTTGGAGCATTGGAGGAGAGTATTGGACAATGTTGAGGTTGTCACAAGGTGACCTTATGTAGATTACGAGCACTGGGATGATGATGATATTTAGTTTCCATATCTCTCTCAGTCATTGCTACTGATTGGTCAGACTCACTAGGTATTGGAGAGATTTTTTTTCAGGAGGGTGCTCAAGTAGTATGGTATTGTACAGGGCATGCCCTAGGGTGTTTCTCATTATGGTCATTGTCAAATAGATTTTGTAGATTGGGGACCCTATCTTTCATATGATGTTATTGTTTAGGAGTACCAGGGATTACAACCTTTAGTTTGGGATATTCGTCCTGATATTACCGAGGCTCCTGTTACAATAGATTATGTAGAGTATCTGGCTCTACATCCCTTTCCATGGATTATCGTTCCTAATGAGCTAGTGCCATTACCTTTAGAGGAGGAGGGTAGTATCGATGATGAGGAGGGAGATGATGGAGGAGGTGGTGATGATGATGATGAGGGAGATGATCATAGTGGTGGTGATGATGGTGGTGATGGTGGTGGTGGTGTAGGCATAGATGTGTGGGATTTTATGGTGCCTTGTAAGAGGCAATCACTGATAGCTCCCTCTAAGTAGCATGTGCATATTGGGGCACCCTCACAAAATCAACAGACTCAGATTATGAATTTATAGGTGTAGGTATAGACCTTATAGGGGCAGTGGATACAGGCTCAGGGTTTATTGGTACTGACACAGACCCAAATGCAAACACAGGCCTAGTCTCATGCACAAAATCTTGCTGAGGTACAACGACAGTTGGAAGCTGCTCAGGCATAGATTTCCTCTTTGACAACCAAGAGAGATGTAACTAGATAGGTTGTAGAGTAGGCACAATTGACTGCTGAGAGATTACATAGATTTGTTGATGGTACCTCTGTGGCTGATTATATGAGAGAGTTTCTTTGTGTGGGTAGAGAGGTAGAGTATTATAGAGGATGATACCAAAATCAAATTCCCTTTGAGCAGAGAATTAGTAATGTCGAGTCTTGATCAGGAAAGACTCATTCTAGGACTGTTAGCACGGGTGTGACATAGCCTCCACGGATAGACCCGAGAGATCCTCGTACGTCTGGTGGGAGAGGTATTGGTCCAGATATTCATGCACCATCTAGAGGTAGCACCACATAGCTTCATGATATGATTCCATGATATATGAGACATGATGTATATTCTGATTGTTTGATTCACAACCATTTTTGATGTTGTATCTCTTTTTATTTCAAACATCATTATATACTTGACATTATGAATTTTTTTTTGAGATCTATATGATATGCGATAGATTGATCGATTTATATGTGTTCTATATGGTTTTATGATGGATTCATTTAATTTCTCTATTCTATATGTTGTGTGATGATCTATATGATACTGTTATGGATGCATTTAATGATCATGTGATATGTTATGCTTTTATGATGTTCTATCTATGATGTTAAAATTGTGATTATGTGAATAATGATGATGTATCGATGCATGATGTATGTAGTTATTTACATGGATCGATAGATGTATGATGATGTGTATATCTAAATTACATGATAATGTAACCATATGCATGATTATGGATGTGATGTTTTAATGATAGATGTGTAATGTAGATATATGATATAAGAAATGGATGAATGAATGATGAAATGTTATAATGATACTTTTATTTTTGTTTTATGATATGATAAATGGATGAATTAAAATGCATCTAATATAGAGATTTGTTTTTTATAGTTTTTCTCATGCAATTTTACGATGTGATGCAGAAATGAAGAAATGACATGATTAATCCAAATTATTTGATGAAATCTATGAATGATGAAATTCTATAATAATTTTTTCTAATGTATACAATGGAAATGATTATGCAACTATTTGATAATGATGATTTTTTTGTTAATGTCAAGTATACTCAATAATTAATAAGGAAAGTTAACATCGTTTATGAATTGGTTACCCATGTTTGGAACAAAATACTCTGCAGATGCAAAACCAACATAAATGTAGTCTACTGTCATCATGAAAAAGTACATATGCAAAAATTGTCACCTTAACAATCCTTTTATCATGATTTTTATCATCATTGAGCCTTTAAAATGTTGAAAGTGAGTACAAGCATTGATGGTATGAGTTAGACCATGATGACCTGAGTACTAATTTCATGATTTTTGATATTGCAAGTGAACACAAGCATCTAGGTATAGTTAAACCAAGATGACCTAAGCATTTATTTCCTAAACAAACAAGAATTAATCATTATAGTGCATGAATTGAGAATGTCATTAGTGATACTTTGTAGAGCACATCTTGCAACAATTCACATAATAAATGATCAATTCACAAACAACAGACAATGAAAATATCATTCTTCTTCCTAGCTTCTCTGGTTCAATACATCATTGAGTTGCTCCAAAGAAATGATAACAATAATCAAGGTACAATATTTTGAATATTCAAGCATACAAAAATAAAATTATAATTCAGAAGAATATCATCCCCTAAAGTTGTTTTGATTTGAATTTGATTTTAGTTGTTTGATATAGATGTTTGATTTTAATGAAATGTTCTTATGTTTGATGTTTGTTCAACGTTGGGTTCCAATGTGATCATTGTGTTTTCTTTGTTTGTCATACTATTGTTTGCCTATTTGTTAAAGCTCAATTTTATTGCCCCCAATGAGTTCAAGATTTTTCCCCAAAGCTAGGGTGAGACATGATCATGTTGTAATGATATGATATTGAATGGACATAAAGGTGAAAGTGAATGACCATGACATGCCTCTAATAGATGGAACTACTGGTTTAAATCACAAGTAGTGCCTGTTTCAATGTTTTCACTACATGTTTTTATTGCACTTTTTCTCACTTTTGATTATTTATTTTTGTATTTTTGTGTTTATTTATTTTATTTTATTTTTGGTATTTTTTTGTCACCAAGATGCTTGTTTGCTAGTTTTTCATCAAGGCAACCAATTTTCTAGGACTCGATCCATGCATTAGGTGATTCAGGTGTAGAATTTTTTGAGATCGATATTGTTGATAGGTTCGTCGAACAAATCCCCTTCATGTTTGGATAGTTGATAGGATCCAAATCCATAGACATATAAAAACAAAAGGACCTAGCCAGTTAGGTTCACATTTTCCTTTCTTTTCTTTGTTTTGTTGATTTGTAGGGTTTTCCTTTAGGACCAACTCACCAACTTGAAAGACTCTAAGCTTTACCTTGTGATTGTAGCTTTTGGACATTCTTTGTTGGTATTCCTTCAAATGGTTTACAACTTGTTTATGATGTTCATCCAAAAATTCTAGTTCTTGTAGTCTAGAGATTCTATAATCCTCATTTGAAATAATTCCCTTCAATGACAAACATAGTGATGGTATTTCCACCTCAATAGGTAGGATGGCCTTTGATCCATATACCAAGGCATATAGTGTAGCTCCTGTAGGTGTTCTAATGCTAGTTTGGTATGCCCATGGAGCAAGGTTTAATTAACTATGCCAATCACATCCAACATCATTTATCATTTTCTTTAGAATTTTTAGAATTGTTTTGTTGGAGGCCTTTGCTTGGCCATTTCCTTGAGGATAGTATGGTTTTGAAAAATGATGATGGATATGAAACCTTTCACATAATTCTTGGACATCCTGGTTCTTAAAAGGTCTACCATTGTCTATGACAATGGACTGAGGTATGCCATCCTGACAGATGAGGTAATTCAATATGAAAGAAGAAATTTTCTTTCTAGTGATTGTTGTTAAAGGAACCACTTATATCCACTTTGTAAAGTATTATGTGGCTATGATTACGAGTTTGTGTCCATTGGATGAAGATGGATTAATATTTCCTACTAGGTCTAGTCCCCACTGACAAAAAGGTCATGTTGAAGTAAATGGTTGCAATCCTTATGTTGGTGCATGGATTAGGTTACCATGGACCTGACACTTCTGGCACTTCTTAACAAACTGATAAGAATCCTTCTCCATATTCGACCAATAATGCCCCAAACAAAGGAGTTTATTAGCTAGAGTTAGTCTGCTTGAATGAGTTCCACAAATACCTTCATGAACCTCATGTAAGGATGTCTCAAATTCGTTATGTTCTAGGCACCAGAGAAGAGTACCATCTAGACCTTGACGGTAAAGTATGTCAAAAATTAAGGTATGTCGTGCGGTTTGGTAGATGAATTTGTGTTTCTGGTTTCTAGAAAGATTAGTAGGAAGGATATTGTCTTTTAGATAAGCATAGGTCTTTCCATAGATTGAAAATTCAACATCAACTAATTGGCATATGGTTTGACATTCCAAATTATCATAAGCAAGATTAGACACATTTTCTACCATAAACTCATAACGACCTCATTTTTCTAGCAACTGTAAGAGAGAAGCAATTGTTGCCATAGCATCTATAGCTTTATTTTCCACCCTTGGAATCTGTTTAAACTTGATATCCACAAAGTAATTTTTGATATTATCGATCAACTTCTTATATGGCATCAACTTCTCATCTTTTATTTGATATTCATCATTTACCTGATAAATGACTAGTTGTGAATCTTCATATACTTGTAGCTCTGTGATCTTCCACTCGACTGCCACTTTGATGTTAATAATTAATGCCTCATACTCAGTTACATTATTGGTACATGGAAACATGAGCCTATAAGACTTTGGGATGATGTGTCCTTGAGGTGTAACAAACAAGATTCCTGCACCAAACCCCTTTTGTGTGTATGACCCATCAAAATAGAGCCTCCATTGTTGTGTTGTCACAGTAAGAATGTATGCATTAGGAAACTCAATGTTCATTGGATGACCATCGAATAATGGAGATTCAACTAACTAATCAATAATCACTTGACCTTTGATGGCTCTCCTATCCACATACTAGATATCAAATTCACTTAAAATCATGACCCATTTGGCTAGTCTACCTGTTAAAGCGGCCTTGTTGAGTAGATATTTTAACAGATCAATCTTTGCTATGAGCCTAACAATGTGAGTCAACATGTAATGTCACAACAGTTGGCTAGAAAATACCACCACCAAATAAGCTTTCTCGATGAAGGTGTAATTTATTTCATAACCATTTAGAGTCCTGCTAATAAAGTAAATAGCTTGTTCCTTTCCCTCAGGATCTTCATGTGCTAATAGTGCTCCTAAAGAAATGTTTGTTGTTGCTATGTTTATTAACAATGGTCTTTCTTCTGAAGGTGGCATGAGTATGGGCAGTGACATCAGATATTGTTTTATTTGATTGAAAGTTGTTTCACACCCTTGATCCCATTTGAACAAGACATTTTTATGTAACAAGTGATTCAATGGATGAATTTTGTTTGCTAATTGGGAGATAAATCTCCTGATTGATTATAGCCTACCTTGTAGAGACCTCAGTTGACTGATATTCTTTGGTGGCAACATTTCCATTATTTCCTTGACCTTGGCGGGATCCACTTTGATACCTTTCTCTAAAACTATGTATCCTAGGAGTTTTGTTGATGTAACACCAAAGACACATTTCTTAGGATTTATTTGGACATTAAACTTCTCTAATTTGGTAAAGATCTTTCCCAATATCTCCAAATTTCCTTCTTTGGTATATGACTTTGTCAATATATCATCCATGTAATCATCCATAAAGGTATGCATCATGTCATGGAAGATGGTGGTCATTGCTCGTTGATATGTGGCCCCTGCATTTTTCAACCCAAAGGGCATGATGTTCTAGCAAAAAGTTTCCCATGGACATGTGAATGTTGTTTTCTCCTGATCATTTGGTGCTATCTTGATTTGATTGTAGCCTATGAAACCATCCATTATTAATAACATTGCATGTCATGTTGTTAAGTCTACAATAATGTCAATGTTGGGTAAAGGGAAATCATCCTTTGGGCATGCCTTGTTGAGATCCTTGAAGTTAGTACATATTCTGATATTATTGTCCAATTTAGAAATAGGTACAATATTAGAAATCCACTCCACATAATCAATAGATCTGATGAATCTTGCATCTAACAACTTTTTCAGCTCAACCTTTACCAACAAGACAATGTGTGAGTGCATTTTCCTTAGTTTTTGCTTCACAGGTTTTATTCCAGATGGTAGAGATAAATGATGCATTAGGAGATCTAGATCTAAACCTAGCATATCAGAATAAGACCAAGCAAAGTTAATGCTTCTATCCTTAAATAATTTGGTGAATTCGGGCTTTTCCTATTCTGTCATAGATGCAGCCAGATGTATAGTCTTTTATTTTTCTGTTGTGCCGATGTTAATAGACTGTGTAGGCTCCACCAGTAATGATGATATTTCATGATAATGTTCTGGAAGGGTGTCAAATCTCCCATATTTCAGTGCCTCAGAGAGGTTTTCACATTCATATGCATTCTTTATTTTTACTTTTTCGAGATCTAATGCCACCATTAAATGGTTTTCACCATTAGATCCATTATTCTTGTTTTCAATTTTGCAACTAGAAGATTTGACACCCTCCTAATTGAACATGCTGTTATGAGATTTATGATTTGAGCTCATGTCAGGGTCATCACAATAAAGGAAATTAACGATAGCTACATCATTCACAAAGATGGGTACATTTATAGGTTCACTTGGTTCCCAGTTGATAAGTTTAGGATGTATTAAGGGTCAAAAGCCATCAGATTGATTAAGGTCAACAACAGTGAGGGTTCAAATGGCTATGTTGTCAATGTTGTTAATAGTGATGTTGAGGTCTATGATATTACTTTCCTCCAAGTCATCTATCTCACTTGATGTCTATCGATCCTCACTTGAGTCATTGATATTTTGTGATTTAGATACAAGTGGTCTAGTCCCTGAGCTTTGTCCCTCCTCACATGTGGGTGCATACTATTTATGACATGAATTTGTATGTCTTTGTATGATACATCAGATAAAAGATCCCCCTCATACTCATTGGAATATGTTTCATAACTATCTCTCATTCGAAGGATTCTTTCAACAACTTTTTGAGTCATTTCTTTTTTTTTCTCTGTATAACGCAATCTTGTTTTGTCCTTTGACTGAAGTGTGAGGGGTTGAATGGGTTCTATTATGCCTTCCTTTCTTTTTCCTATAGGTCCTTGTCCTTCATAGCCCATTTTCTCTAAGATAGCTTTTCTTTTTCCATACTGATATCCCTTTATGCTAATATTTTCTTATGTTAATTCTTCTTTGTCTTTGTAGAGCCAATTGAGGATGGCCTTGTCTTCTGATTCATCTTCTAGAGTACCTTCTTTTACAAATTTTTCATCTAGAAATTTGGTAGGTTGTGATGATTGTTGTGTTATTTTCGATGATTTTCCATATGACCTTGGAGATTGTAGTAACTATGAAAGTCATAAAGATTTCCTAGTGGAATATTATCCCATGCCTTTTTTGGTTAACTAGATCTTTTCTTGAAATTGTTGTGATAGAGAATTCAGGTGACCCTCATTGTTTGATAAAGTGGAATCAACAAAATTTGTATCTTTTGATTGGCCCTTTTTCTCAACCCATTTAGATACAATATTCAATTGCTTTTCACCATTGGGTGAACTAGAAGTGATTGCTTCTCTATTATGGGGAACAAAAGTGTCTTGAGCTATTTTAACTGTGTTGCAATATTGGGGATTATTGTAGTCAACTGATATAGTTACTTCTTGTCCATTGACTATAAATTTTAAACATTGATGATAATTTGAAGGCACTGCTTACATTTCATGAATCCATGGATGTCCCAAGAGTATATTATATGTTAGCTCTTTTTCTAGCACTTGGCAAACTATATTCTTCACAATTGGTCCTACTTGAATAGGCAACACGATCAATCCCTTGGAGGATCTCTCTTCTTCTTCAAAGGATTTTATTTTTATTTTCCTTATGTCATCGATAGCATTATCATAATAACCTAGTGCACAGATCAATTTTAAAGTGCAATTTTTAAACCCGCTCCTCCATCTAGTAGGACACGTTTAACATGGTGTTTATGGATTAAGACTTCTATGTGAAGTGTAGCATTGTGTGGATGATTAAGTGATACATTATCTTTTTCGGAAAATGATAGACAATGAGGCATGGTTAAATGTCCCACCATAGCTTGAAATTGAAAAACATCCAAATTATTGGGTACTATGGTGGCCACAAGAGCATGTTCCAAAACCTCCTTATGAAATGGTGAGATTTTAAGGAGTTCAAGTATTGATATTTGGGCCAGAATCTTTTGAATTTGATCAACTATGTTGTATTTATTTGAAGGGGGAGTAATGGTTTTAGATGCAACTCCTTTTAATATTACCCTGGATTTCCCCCTTGTTCTCACATTGACCGATTGGTAGTTGTGATTTTCCCTGATTTTTATGACATTGATTTGATTGTTGGATGTATCTATGTTTGGGATCAGATCTAATGGTATGATTTCATTAGTTCCAATGTTATCAATTTGATTATTAGTAACTAAATCACTTTCAATCCCCAAAATACAAAAGATAGTGCCATCATAAAGGTAGTTTATATTTTTACCTTTACCATTTGTAGAAGAAGATTCTCCCTTTTCATTATTTGGTAAAGGATTCTTGAATGCAGTATGATCATTGTTGGTTTGATGTCCTTCTATGAATACCTTTTTACTATTAATCAAATCTTGGACTAGATGTTTCAATTGCATACAGTCATTTGTTTTGTGTCCTTTGTTTTTATGAAAGTCACAATAGTCTGCATCATTCCACCAAAATGGTTTGACTTTTGGCTCCCAATTTCTTGCTTCAGGTTAGGTGATAAGTCCATTTGAACTAAGTTCTCTCATTTTTTATTCTAGTGTTTGTCCCAATGGTGTGAATCTTCATCGGTTTGATGATCTTTGATATGATTGTAATTTAGATTATCCATTGTTCGGATTGTTGTTTTGATTGACACTTTGATTGATGGTTTGTTTATTATTTTGATTGGTCTTTGGAATATTTTACGTCAAATTAAATACTAGTTTTTCATTTTGTATGTCATTTGTAGCATCACTATTTCCAGTATTTCTATTCTTTTGCCAAAACTTAGGCTTATCATTGTTTCCATAGTGATTTGAGGAATCTATATTGTTTGATCCTTCATTGTAATGTTTTATCACCCCTCTTTTGACCAAATCTTCTTCGATCTTGAGCCCTTTTTCAATCACTTTCTCAAATGCATGTGGAAATTGTAGTTCAATCCTATAGCTCATGTCATCAGTTAAGTTGTCAATGAATAGTTCCATCTTTTCTTCTTCAGGTATAGCATAAGGATATCTAGCAAACAACCTTTGCCATCATTGTAGAAATTAGAGGAATGTTTCACCTTTCTTTTGTTTCATGTTGTAAAGGTCTTCTATTTTTACCTCATGTTGAATATTAAAGGAAAATTGTGAGATAAGGGTATGTGCAGGATCATGATTGACCAAAAAGTGGTGATATGTAAGTGATATGATGGCCCATGTGCCTAACAACATTTTTTACCCAAAATTTATGAAACAAAAAGGGTTTTTAAAGGATATTCTTAGCTTTCCACAAATATAAATTATACTTTACTTTGAATTAATAAATAATTATTATTAATTTTCTATTTGAATTACGACTAAATTCCTGATTGATAGGCTGATTGAAAAACATCTATAGCTTTGAAATGATATCACATTTTTTGAATCCAAAACATGCATCACATTCTATGCTTCATGTACTATAGGATTAGAAAAAGAAAATTTGAATTTCATGAATTTTTGACCAAGTTAAGGTGGTAAGACATATGAGTTTTTATATTTTTTAAAAGTTGTAATAAAAAAATCATAATTAATTATTTACTTTGAGAAAAATTACAAAAAAATATGCATCACATCGGTACATGATTCGTCTACTTATATCTAAAATATTATAAAAAAATATTATCATTTTATTGTGGTTAGGGTGGTCAGACAGACACCTACTTCTTATTTTTCCTTGAAATGTAAGTACTGCTGCATTGAAATTTTAAATTTTCATCAAATATATATATATATATATATTTTAAAATAAACCTAGTAGTTTAGAAACTACATTCATTTTGATACAGGGGTAAGTGCACAAAGATGGTTCCCAAAAAGGGGACTTAAGTGGACAACTTTTTTCTGAAATCAGGAAATACTAACCTTGGACGTGAAATTGAGGATACTAAGACTCAAACTTTTGAGATGGAAGAAAAAGAAGGATTTAAGTGCTTTGAGTCTAATTTCTAAAATACTAATTTATTTTGAAAATGGTTGAGATTAAGGGGTTCAAATGAGGGACGTACACAAATTGGTGTTGTTTGTCAGAAAAACATAACATAGGAACTCTTGTATGACCCTCGTACAGTGAACTTGTTTTTAGTATTTTTAAAATCGCAATGGTCAAAAGTTAGCTAATAGTATGTAGTTGATGCACGATTTTTTTGATAATTTTTTAATGAATATTTGATTTTTTACTAATTTGCGAAGTGGACATATCCTGAAAATAGAATTTTGGCCGTGCTACCCCTACAAATTTTGGAAACTAATTGATTTGTTTTTTTTTTAATTTTTTAATTTTGTAGAATGGATTCTAGCTTCTAAAAATGTAATTTATTTGAAAAATTGATGAACGGTTAATTTATAATGAAAAAAATACCAAACACTTCTTTTTGGCAAAAAAAAGATGTATAGATAAAATAAATTATGGATGAAAGACTTAACATTTTTAGAAAGTGAAAAAAATTACATTGTTGGATAGCTAAGAGATAACCCAACATTACCCACATGTTCAATTTTTTCGATATTGAACCACGTGCAATCTTGACGGTGAGCACGAACTCGATTATGAGAAATATGGTGATGTTTTTAAAAACACGTCTCTGGTCATTGGGAATGCCTTCCAAGCCTTTGGGTTGGTATTCCAAGGCAAATACCAAGCCTAAGGCTCATGAATCCCCAAAGAAAGATATAATGCGCTCGCATTGTATGTCACTTTTGACATGCTTTTTGCTTCTACAGGGAACATGTCAACTAACAGATAACGCGAGCATGATATAACGTGCTCGCGTTATGTCTTACTTTATGTTAAATGCCAATATATTAATGTATACTGATATATTTCTATGTACATGTATGCCATGTATGTATGTATGCTTGTATGGATGTAATAGTATATGTACATATGTATTATGCTTGTATGTATGCATTTATGTATGTCTTTAGACGAAGGGAGAATTTAGAGAGAGTCTAGAGAGATGGAGAGGGGGTGGAAGTGAGATTTTAAGAGAGAGGGAGTGGGAGAGAAGGGGTTGGAGTGAGGGGGAGTTAGCTAGGTAGGGTGGGAGGGATAGAGGGAGGGAGAGAGAGAGAGGGGGGGTGGGAGAGAGAGAATTGAGGGAGAGGGAGAGAGGGGGTGTGGGAGAGAGAATTGAGGGAGAGGGAGAGAGAGAGAGAGAGACAAAGACAAAGAGAGAGAGAGACAAAGAGAAATAGAGAGTTATGTAGGTAGGGTGTGAAGGGGGAGACTTGAGAGTGTGAGGGGGGTGAGAGGGAGAGACTTGAGAGATAGGTAGTGAGAGGGAGTGTGAGAGAGAGGGAGTGTGAGAGGGAGGTAGTGGGAGAGAGAGGAAGTGTGAGAGAGATGGAGTGTGAGAGAGAGGGAGTGGGAGAGAGAGAGGGAGTGTGAGTGAGAGACCTGAGAGAGGGAGAGGGTGTGAGAGGGAGTGACCTGATAGAGGTAGAGAAAGAGGGGGGTGGAGTGAGAGGGACTTATCTAGGTAGGGT
Organism: Sequoiadendron giganteum; assembly: GCA_007115665.2. Classification (NCBI taxonomy): domain Eukaryota; kingdom Viridiplantae; phylum Streptophyta; class Pinopsida; order Cupressales; family Cupressaceae; genus Sequoiadendron; species Sequoiadendron giganteum. The sequence continues at coordinate 143,983,978 of CM021108.1, forward strand.
TGGAGGGATAGATAGAGAGAGGGGAGAGAGACAAAGAGAGAGTTACCTAGGTAGGTTGCCAGAGGGAGAGACATGCAAGAGAGGGAAAGAGAGGTAGTGGGAGAGAGTGGGATGGAATGGGAGGGACATAAAGAGAAATGGATAGAGGGAGTGAGAGAGGGTGGTAGGGATCGATTGAATCAGAGGTACGCAGAAAGAGGGAGATGATAGATAGAGACAATTAGAGAGGGTGGGAGGGATGGAAGGAGGGAGAGGTCAGATGTATAGATAGAGAGAAAGTGATAGGATTTGAGGGTATAGGGTTGAGGGATTAGGGTGGAGGACCTATAGGGTTGATGGTTTATAGGGTATTAGGGTTTAAGGTTTGAGGGTTGAGGGAATAGGTTTGATGGTAGAGGGTATTTGGTTGAGGGTATAGGGTAGAAGGTTTAAGGTTTAAGCATTTAGGGTTGAAGGGTTTGGGGTTAAGGGTTTACTTGGTTGAGGGTAGAGGATTTAGGGTATAGGTTTGAGGGTATACGGTTGAAGGATTAGGTTCAGGTTCCAATGTAAGGGGTATAGGGTTTAGGGTTTAAGGATTAAGGGTTGAGGGA
>CM021108.1:143998424-144044852 GCA_007115665.2 Sequoiadendron giganteum
CTTTGACATCACTAGCCTCTCAGTATAACCTAATATACCCTTATTGGGATACTGTCACGCTAGATGAACTTGTTGGCCACAAGAAAAATATTTTGTACTCCTTCCAAATCCTCTACCTCCAGGAGGTGCACTCTATTGTTGAATGCTACCCCTATTATAGGTAGACTGTGTACTCTGTGTCAGCTACTCATAATTGGGGTGTTTGTTTCACCTCCAATTCTTATCACCCCCTGACTGATATCTATCTCCCTATCTAGGATGGAAATTATTTTTGTTTCCCTTGTGAATCCTAATGCTAACCACTCTGTGCAGGCACCTATTGTGTCCTAGGTGGTCCAGCTCCCTGAGCCTTGCCACTATGAGAACTATGTCCTACAACTGAAGCATTTCCTATTTGTACTCTAGTATGTCCACCCAATGCCATCACAAAATTCTCCTCCACCAATCTGGCTTTCTCTATGGTGCAGGAGCACCTATTTTCCTTCAAGCCTCCATGAGACCATATTGTATAAATTTATTAAATTAGGTGTTTTAATCATTTAATAAGGTTGAATGATCCATTTTATATATGTTTTAAGTCATTTGGAGTCATTGGTGAAGGTTTGGTGTCATTTGGTTGAAAAAATGAAAACATTGTCAAAAGTTGTCAAAAGTTGTCAAATGTTGTCATAACAACTTTCTTGTTAAATGACAGCTTTTTAAAATTTTGTTAAAAGTTGTTAAATGGTAGTTGTAGTTTGGTTGGAGAATAACTTGATTGTTCAAGTATAAAAATGGGCCTCCAAGTCAAAATGGGGGGTGGAATATAGTTTTGAACAAGGATTTATGAAGGAAGGCATGAATTTTTCTACAATTTTCAATGTTCCGCCTTGTTCTTTTATATGGTTTGAACACTGTCTAGGGTTTGCAGTTTTGGGAGAAATGTAATAACTTTATTTTCCACCACTCGATCTTCATAAAATTTGGATGGAATTTTTTTAATTATGTGATTTGAAATCTCACCAAAGGGATTGGCTTCATTATTTGTTTTATGGAAGTTATTAATGATTGTTTGTTGCATTGAATTGTGGGTTGCCATGGTTATGTTTCTGATGTGGTCTCGAATGCACTTAATAATTATTTGAGATGAATAATTTTATGAAATTTGTGAAGTAGATGGAATTTTGATTTGTGAATCCTTTGCTCTGCATCACTCTACCATTGTCTCCATGGTCTTCGATTCAAAAACCCGAATGCCAACATTGATCTAGGCATTTAAGCCCCTAATGAAGTGTTGGACAAGCATGCCCTCATCATCACCAATACCAGCAAAATTTTTGATCTCATAGAATTGATGCTCATACAATTCCACTGACATAGCTATCTGTCATAGAGCATGAAATGCATCTCTATGATGTTTTCACCAATGGTCAAATAGGAATTTGGCTCTAAACCTCTCGATGAACATATCCAAAGACATTGAACTATTTTCAATACAGAGCTTCTTCTCCTCCAATCTCCACTAGGTAGAGGCAAATTCTTGCAAGTACATGATAACACATCTATCCTTTGTTTTTCTACCATAAGGGTGCATAGCAACACACCAGTTCAGGTCTATCAACCATATCTTGGCCTCTAGTCCATTGCCAAAACCATCAAAAGTGGGTGGATGAGCTCTAAGTAGGTCTCTCATATGAGCAGTTGTGACTACCTCCAGCTGTGCTTGAACCTCTCTCTCACCAATATTTATCTCATCTCCATCCTTCCTCAGTCCAAGGTGAGCAAGATTCTCCTCTAAAAATCGATGCAACTGAGCACCCTAAATCCCTAGTGGATCTTGATTATGGTCACTATGTCCCAAAGAATTTTGGGAAGCCTATTGTTCCTCATGATCTGAGTCACGGGAAACATGGGGAGGTGAATCTTGCTAACTACCTCCATGACTACCTCCTCGGCCACAACCATGACCTCTACTGTGACCTCACCTAGGTGGCATGATCCTACACAGACATACCAAGGTATAAGACAAGGTAGCACAACTTAAATCCTATGCAACTAATAGCTTAATGGGTTCAACATTATCCTAGAGAACCCATTGTTTAAACTTAGGCTTTGATACAATGTGTAATGCCTTGCCACGTAACCCTAGAGGATGACGCATGGACAAATAAAAGCGTAACAAATTTTTTTAAAGTGTAATTAATAACAAGTAAAGTGAACTACACTTAATGTATACATCCTCTAAGGTACGCGATAATGCATACATTCAAATCCCATAACATACAAAAGTAAACTAATCCATAGCACATAAATTATACTCATGAAATAAAGATCATACATCCAAAAGAATTATACACATTCCATAAGATACAAAGTACATTAAAGAATCATTCATAGATTGCATTCATTCAATATAATAGTTACTAGACTCATTTCCAAAATGAGGTATATCGTACAACAATAATACAATTGCAATGATAACAAGATTCTCCTTGAATAAAAATGAGGATTAGTACATATAAATAGATATCCAATTGTTCCAATAGAACATAAGAAATAGTACAATGCAACTGGAACATGAGAGCTCTCCAAACTAGAAGATCCCACCATCCCGAACATGCAGTGGAAACCCAACAGTGTAAGGTGCACATTCTACCCAACCAAGTGGTACCCGAAGGCACACCCCCCTATGCTAGAAGATAGTAAAAAGGCTTCCTAGGCATAACCAACAACCTCTAGACATAGGAAAATCACAAGATTAAACCATACAAGAGCAATACTTAACATAAAGGTTACATTGCTTCCTAAGTAAAAGAAACAAGTAAAACCACTGCACAATACAAATTGTTATCATAGGAGGAGTGCCATCAAAAAGTAGCATGGGTTACCTTGGTAGATCTTCCTAGCCCCCAACCCCCATCTTAGGTTACCTTGGTAGCCTCTCATGATCTTTAGCCCCACATGCAAACTGATGTAGAATCAAATATCTTTCGATGGGACAAGATAATGATCTTCCCATTCCAGGCCTTCTCATCTCATCCGAAGTCTAAACAAGCCCTTGAGCCCATAGTGAGGCACAATTAACAAGTTATATTTTTTAAGCTACCCTTTCCCCTAATACTTTATTTAATTTCCATTGAATTATCTAACTCTCAAATGAGTTACCCTGGCACCACTTTATGCATTGGCCCCATTGAGGGCCACTCCCCTATTGACAACACAAGGATCTAATCCAAAACCTAAGGGTAAACAAAGTGCACAAATACGAATAGTAAATCCCAACCATAATACAAAAGGCAACATATCTTGTTTGTAATAATCGGGTGTTTAAACTCAAAACCAACCAAGTGCACTACCCAAGGAAAATAAAGGGCTAAACCATACATCACAACAACCCCCTCATAAAAATACAACATCTGAAAGACTTACAAAATCCCAACTATCATATTTCCCTAACTTATGTGAACAGAAGAAATCATAATTAAAATAAGCAATTCAGGAAAATATTTAAAACAATCATTATGATTTCCGTGATCTAATTTCCATTTCTAGAAAATAGTAATACATTTCTCAAATCAATTCTAACCTAATACAATTTTGTTTACAATCAACAAGAAATTAAATCTAATTGTTTAATTCAATTTCCCAATTTCAACTATAAAAATCAATTTCCCTCTTTAAATCATATCACTTTGTAAGCATTCAGTTTGAGCATTTACATGCATTTATATAAAATATCATTTAAATATATATATATAATTATAGATGGGTATGTGTAGGATCATCATGGAAAAAACAAACCCTTAAGTGGCGATGAAAACTCAAAAAATCAGAGTTAGGCAACTTGAAGTAAAAATTTGAATAAGTTATCTATATTATTTCAAAAATATGTAAAAATAGAATCTGTACCAAATTGAATGTAGTTTCTAAACTACTAGGTTTATTTTTATTTTTTTAAAATCTATTTGGTGAAAATTTTAATTTTCAATGTAGTAGTACTTAAATTTCAAGGAAAAAATAAGAAGTAGATATCTGTCTGACCACCCTAACCACAATAAAATGATAAAAAAAAATTATAATATTTTAGATATAAGTAGAGGACTCATGTCTCGATGTGATGCATGTTTTTTTGTAATATTTGTCCAAGTAAAGAATTAATTATGATTTTTTTATTAGAAATTTTAAAAAATATAAAAACTCATATGTCTTACCACCTTAACTTTGTCAAAATTTCGTGAGATTCATTTTTTTTAAATCCTATAGTATGCGAAGCATAGAATGTGACACATGTTTTGGATTCAAAAAATCCAATATCGTTTGAAAGCTATAGATCTTTTTGAATTAGCCTATCAATGAGGACTTTAGTCGTAATTCAAATAGAAAATGAATAATAATTATTTATTAAATTCAAAGTAAAGAATAATTTATATTAGTGGAAAGCTGAGAAACTCCTTTAAAAACCCTTTTCATTTAATCAATTTTGGGTAGAAAAAAAGTCGTCAGCCACATGGGCCATCATATCACTTAAATATTTCCACTTTTTGGCCCGTCATGATCCTACACATACCCACATAAATAAATATATTATTTAAATATTCTTAAAAATTAATTAAAATTTCTAAACAAAATTTAAATATATATATATATATACACATAAATATATTAATATATATATATATTAATGCATATTCATGCATAATATATATAATATATATATTAAATCAAAATTTCAAGGAAGCGGATGAAGTTTGTTTGGCTACCATTTATATTGGCAACACCAAACTGTTTACATAGCCGGCTACCCCATGAGGGGTGCACGACTTGTCAAGTTAATGTTGGGTGTTGCCTTCACAACATTAAATCCCCCTATGGGGGGCGGCTATGGGGGAAGCCCCATCGCTTCCCCATACACATGGTTTATACTCGTAATTTTTTTCAATTAAAATCTGTGAGTTTAAAATTTGTCGTACAGAGATTTCATTCCATTTTTTTTTATATAAACATTTTTCAATCTAGTTTTTTTTCTAGAATAATTTTCTACAACGGAATTTAAATAAATATGTATATATATTTATATATGTATATGTATATATATATAAATATATGTATAATTATAAAAATAAAAAAATTGCTCTAGAAGAGCAAATTTTCACAAACAAATTCTACAGGAAGATATTCACAAAAGTATACGGAGGATTTCAATTTTCCAAATAAAATAAAATCAATTGGATGAAAACAATAAAACCTACAAGAAGATCCTTTCCAATACCACCAGAGGTTTTCTACAATTTTTATAGGAAGATTTTAAATCCATTCCTATAGAGGTTTTCCAAATTTTCTATAGTTTTCCTTCTGGGAATTCTTTTGTTTTAAATCAATTTCTACAGAACCTCTAAAGCTTTCTCAGCAATTCTTCCAATTTCAAAACATATGAAGCTTTAAAAGCAAATAATATTTTCTCATTGTACAAAAAATCTTCTTCCAAGACAATAAATAATTCTAATAGCCTTTTCCTATTTGTAAATGAATAAAAACAATTAAAGAACCCATTTCCAAATGTTTGAAGAAATGAAGATTGAAGTAGAACCTTTCCTTCATATTCCAATATTATCAAAGCTTCTTTGAAATGTTCCTCTTTCCAGAAAGTTGAAACATAAAACCAGAGCCAAAATTTCTCAAGAGCTTCTTCCCCAATTTTCAACAACCCCAAATTTCAACAACCTCTAAAAATATCTTTTCATTCCCATGAAGTAGCCTCTTTCCTCTTTCAGTTAATGCAATTATTGTCTCCGAGAATTAATTCTCATCAACAATGTTTAATTTTTTCTAACACATGCCACAAATAAAATATCTTTCCAACCAATTCACAAATATTTTATAAGATAGTTGTTTATTTAATCATTTTAAAATCAAATATAAATTTAATTAACCACTCATTTAATTTCACAACTTCATTTAATTAATTTAAATAATTAATTAAACAAAGATTTATAATCTTACCATTTAATATCCAATTTAATCACTTTATAAAATAAATTTAATCTTTGAGATTAAATTACTTTACAAAATAAATTAAAACAATTAACAAAATTAAATTAAAAGCTTCTAACAACATTAATCATGATTAAATAAATAATCAATTAAAAACATTATAAGCATTAATTTCCCACAAAGTATATCTTGCAAAATAATTAAACATCAAGGAAAATAGGGACAACATGACAACTCAACATGACCAAAACAAGGAATGACAACACATTGTGACTAGGGTTGTCGTTTGACAAGGAAATCATGTTAATATCTCCCAATCAACTATTTTGTTGGGCAATGGACACACTTAAACCTGTTAATCCAAGTGGAGTCAATGTGCTATACCTACAATCTTGAAATCAAAGCATATGTTGTGTTGGTGTTTTGAAAATGCAACCTAGCTAGGATTTGAAATTCTCTAAGAGGTAGCCAACCTCTATATTAAAGAACCATAAAGGCTAGTGGCCAACTAACAAGATTCAGTTAAAGGCTGACATCTCCTACACTTTTGGCTCTACAGGGCCAAGGTGGGTGAACCTACATAATGTTTAAAACTTAATTCAACCATAGACACTAACATTGCTTTTTATAGTAGATAATTCCCAATGAAAATACACTAAGGGAAGCATTGAAAACTTCAAACTTGGCTAAATTTTCAGTAACTCAACCCTCTCTCAACCATTGGAAAGAAAGACACACAACCACCCAAATAGTAAGATTATAAATGATTTTGTATTTAAATTTGTTTCTGAGAAGCACAAAATTGAAACGTAGGTCAGTGCCAATTCTCGACCATGGAGTCAAACACATAAATGAATTCCCTGACAAACAGACTTCAACCAGTGGCTTGAATTGTTAATGCTTTGCATCAACTGTTAGTGTCTTGCACCAACAATCCTATTGTGCACTTTTTGCACACACGCCCCACTGAAAGTGGGGACCCTCTTTTTTCGCTTTTTGGTGTCCTAGCCCTTCTTTCTCAAGGGTTTTTTGCTTCCTTTTGGCTCGTGATTTGATGATCATCTTGCCAATTGAGGTGGCACATTTGTGAATTTTATTGAAAATCTTGAGAACTAAGTGCATTCCAGAGTTTTCACTGTTTCCGGGAAAATCTGCCCTGGCCAGATTTTCCCAGTTTTCTTTCAGAGTCCGGAAGTGATTGCCTTTTGACCTAGATCCAGGGAAATCCATCGTGTCCAAATTTCTCTAAAGTCAATCACCCTGTCGAATCTCCAAGTTTTGGTCTTGGCTGTCTTGTCAATCACATTAATGGAGGTTGTGCGAATTTTTTGGGCAATGATATATTGAATTTTGCAGAAGTAATTGGCCATTTGAGTTTGTTTATTTTTTTGTCATTTGAGTTTGAGTCTTGGAGCTTGTGGTGTGTTTCTTGATCCTTCTTTTTGACTGCTGCATTTGAGTTTGTGTGTGTGGCTCGTATCTTGTTAGCATTTGGGAGTTGTTTTTTGGTAGCATCGGTTCCATTTCTTTGCTTTCATGATATGTAGATATGCTCTCTTCCTCTACTGGTTCAATTCATTTTGTTCGTTTGATTTTTAGCCTTTCATTGCTTCGTTATTTCCTTAGGTGTGCGCGACATGTCTAAGCATTTTGAGGTTTCCATTATTCTAACAGTCCACCAAGTTGATCATTGAATGTTTATTTTTGGTTTGGCATTTCTATTCCTTTGGGCACTTGCTTGCATTGGTTTTAAACTTCCATATTTTGTTTGTAATCAAGTTGTGCCTGGTTCTTCATGCTTTCATGGTGGATATTTTAGGGTTCTTGACCTAGGGCATAGCCAATCCTTCTCGAATTGTTGTGAGGAGTGTTTTAAATTCGTATTCGATCCGTTGGAGGTCTAGATTAAGTCATTGTCGAGGTGCAGGCCTTAGGTCCATGGTCATTCGAATTGTTTTGGTAAAGGTGAGAAAAATGTGGATGGGTTTGGGTTTTTGGCATCCTCATGGAATTCTTCCCCTGGATTTCCCTGGCTTTTCCTATTCTTTCTCTTTTGCCACTTTTTCCCGAATTTTATCTGCCTCGCTAAAATCAGCTTCTTCCGAATTTTCCCGGTATCCATAGTCGGTTCGTTTCGCCAGATTCATGCTTTAAATTGTAAATTATCTTATGCCCGCTAAAATCTGCTTCCTCTGAATTTTCCTAGATGTTCTGTGCCTTCTTCATTTTCCCGGGTTAGTTCTAACTGTTACCGTTTTTAGGAAAATTCGTCTCTGGCAAATTCTTCCGAGATTCTTGTGAAAATGTTGAAAATAATGGTTATGAGGAATTGGTTTATTGATTATGTATTTGATTGATTAAATGAACTTATGCTAAGTATTCCTAGGGTTATTCTTGTTGAATTGATGGATTAAAATGATATTGTGGGGTTTGTATGCTTGGTTCGTTGGAATACGCCTGATCCAGATTTTCTCGAAAATCCTCTCCAATGTGGAATCTGCGAAGGGGGCTAAAAGCTAAACTTTGAGATATTGACTACATGCACTTGTTGTTTCTTTTGGATCTGATTGTGGTCATCTTTATTTTTTTGCAGGAAGGATCAGGACAAGATGTTGCTAGTCGAGATAAAGGGAAGGCAACAGATCCAAGTGCAGAGACTTTTGTCATCTTTGATGTAGAAAAAGTAAAATTGGACATAAAGAGCAGAGTTCCTAAGAGTAACCTGACTTTTATTTGGTTAGGAGTCACCGATACCAATGTAGGTATGTGGGATTATGAAGATTTTAAGGCTGAGATGTGAGCACAGAGCCCTCCTTTGCTGTCCAGAAGAATTGTGGACTCCGCATTGGCCCATGTGGCAGGCTTTCCCTTCACAGTACAATGTTATGAGCTGGTACTTGAGTGTGCTAGGAACTATGATAGAGGGACACAAATGATAATTGTTCCCCAGGGAAGGATTCTGGCAGGCTTTAGCCCTGTATCCTTTGTTGCAACTTTTGATATACCTGACAGGTCCCATATGGTGGCCTTCGATGGGGATGGTGCCAGGAAGTATTGTGAGGAAAATGTAGTTAAGTCCTAGTAGGTGATTAGCTCTTGGTTGGGGAAGCCTAAGTCCCATTTCTCCAAGTTGCCAAAGCAACTATTCAGGCTCAAGTTCAAGAGGAAATACTATAATGTCATCACTCTTCTCAGTAGGCTGGTAGGGTTAAAGAGTGCAGGTGTCTTCGAGACTTGGATGTTTAATGTTATTGCTCAGATGGAGTAGGGAATAGATTATCACAGGGAAGGTGTCATAAGTGCAGTGATCCATGAGCAGTTATGCAATGTCTTGCAAACCAATACTTTCACCATGACCTCCTACCTAGTGTATTCATTGGCAAGACTTCACCGATACAAGGGGTTAAGCACTAGGGGTACCTTTGGACAGGATGAAATATATGAAGTATATCCATAGCTGCACCTAACTGGAGGAAGCTATAGAAGATCAAATGATGCTTTCACAATCTACATCACCAAATTGCTCCAAGGTGCAGAGCATGTGAGAATTTTCGATAAAGCTAAGGAATTGATAAAGAGATATGGGGGATGGTTTATCCAGTTCCCCACTTTTTTTTACATTCAGATTGATGGTTGCCAAAGGGCTCCCTATAGGATACTAAGGTACCCTACTAATCACATTATATTGTTGGACGTCACTAGGCAGATCTGTGACTTTGACATAATCATAAAGGGAGACAAGCACAAAATGGGTTTTGGGAATGATTTTCCCTTAAAAATAGGAATGAATGAGGTTTGCCCTTCTATCTAGTCTGCTCATGCTTTTGAGGAGGAGATGGGTACTTTTGGTCTCTCGTTCCATTCCAGGAGGCAAGGTTTTACATCACTGGTGAAGCACAAAAGAAGGCTAGTAGGGAGTACAACCATAAGGCTAATATTGAGGATTACTGGGTTAACCTCAGTGATGAATTCGAAGTAAGGAAGAAAATGTTCTCCAAGTTGCCAGTGGATTTGGTAAGGTTATAGAATGTGAAGGCCATCCCTGAACAGGTGGAAGAGGATGGAAACTTAATCGAAAGTCATGTCTATGAGGCGGTGAAAGAAAATCCAGCTAGAGACGTTTATTGGTTAGAGGAAGAAAATACAAAGTTGGATCAAATCATGACCTCGGTGATCAAGTACACCAAAATGTAGTTGAAGCACAAGATGCTAGAATTGGAGAGTGAGGGTATCCCATGTACTTATGATCTAATGGGAGACTTGGAGTCTCACTCTGCTTCTGAGGAATCACTTGAACTAGATCCTAAGGGAAAGACAAAGGTGGATTCCCCCTTCAAAATTCAGGTTAGGGATGTTCAAGCTGAGAAGGTGGCAGAGGTAAGTAAGCAAGGAAAACTATTTCCAAGAAGAGGAAGATGAGGTAGAAGTTACTCCTCCATTGACAAAAATGAGAAGGCTTGCAAAGCTATCACAGAAATAGGAGGAGGCTCCCAAAGTTGATAAGGAGGTTGAGCCACTAGTGGTAGAAGTAGAGAGTTTAGGGGAAAGGACTCAATTATATACGAGGAGGTCAAGGACTCCTTCCCCAAAGGATGCTACAGTGAAGGAGGATGTAAAAGTGACTGCTCCCACTATTGAATAGGAAAGTGTCTCCATTCCTCAGGATACTGCTAGTGTACAAGAAGAACCAAAGAAGGATGAAGATCGTAAGGATTTGGGCGAGGAAGAGTTTCAAGAAGGTGACCTCTATAGTGTAGAGGCAGAAATTGACAGGGTGATTTAGTCTCCTTTGGTAGCGTATGCGGATTCACGTGCAAAGGAACAATTGAAAAAATCTCCTCAATAGAAGGAGATACCAGCTAAGATCCCTTCACCGAAACATATTGTTGTAAAGGAGAAGGTGTAGGAGAAGGAGGATCCAATCATAGAAATCCCTAATGTGCCAAGTATTGAAGAGGATACAACTAATGACCAATAGGAGCAGGACAAGCAGGATACAATTTCAACTGAGTCTACTATTCTAGATTAGATGGATAAATAATTGAAAAGTAAAATGGTAATAGTATAAGATTCTCCTCTGAATTGGGATGTCTTGATGGCTAATGTTGAATAAGGAAAGGCCAAGAAGAAGGCTAGGGTTTGTCCCAGATTGAGAGAGATGGGTTAGGCAACATAGTGGCCCACATTGCTACCCCTACTCTGGATAAAGATAGAGACAATGTGATTGCCAAGGATTATCATGCGCAAACTATTGACCTAGGGATTTCTTCTGTGGAACAAGATATTGAGGAGTATGAAGGTTCTAGTGCTATAATTGTGGGTAGATTGAAGAATGTTGTGCAAACTAGGCATGAGATGGAGAGAGAGAACAAGAAACTAAAGAAGTACTTACAGGATTTAATGAAACCCTTGCAGGCTATTAGCTCTTCCTCCTCTGCTCTAGGTATCTTGCCTTAGGAAAAAATATTCAAGCTTGAAAGGGTGAAGGGCACCACACATGCCACAGTTGCTTGATTGCAAGGTGTCCAAACCAAGGGAGATAACGCCATCAAGGACATTTTGTCAACTGTAGTGGATGCCATGAGATCATTGGACTGGTTGAAGACTGTATTGGCTCAAGACAAGAAGGATACTGATCTCGAACTTCAGAAAACTGCAACAATTATGGAGTTCACAGAAGATAAGTTGGTAAAGAGTGGGATTCTTCCTTTTCCAAGGGTTTCTGAACCTTGGGAATGGTTTTGAAATCCTGCAAATGAGGCAAAAGGCCTTGAAGAAAATTCATAAATAGGCAAGGCAGATTGAGGACACTTTGACCGGTATCCATGATAAGTGTATCTCATTCTTTGAGGTCATGACAAGAAGGAAGAAGTTTTCTCTGAAACATCTTAATCTAGACCAACTTAGGAAATGGTGGAAAGATGTTTATTCTCCAATCAGTGAAGGTCCAATCATTGAGCATCACCTAGATGATGCTACAACCTATATTGTAGCTATTAACAAATTCCTAACTAATATGGCTGATTGGGATGGTATAGTTAAGCAAGCAAGAGATGACATCAAGTCTCTTGAAAGAAGAGTTAGGGTTTTTCCTATACCATCTGTTGCTAAATTGGATAGATTTTTGTTGGTCATGCATGGTGAAGAAGATCAAACTAAAGACAAGGATGGGAAATAACTATATAGGACTGCCTTGAGATTTGTGCTTCCCATTATTCACATGCATTGGGCTGACCCTTTTTGATACCTTGGCCAACTTGGATGAAATTGGTGCAAATTACACATTTCATATTATGTTCGAATATCTTTTGAGGCCGACCGTTTGTATGGCATGATTTGATTGTAAATTCTTATTTTGGGCCGACCTATCTTAGGGATTCTCTATAAAATAGGCATATTGCCTCATTTGAGAAGATAGATAGGGAGATAGATAGATAAGTGATACTAAAAATAGAATAGAGATTTGATATTAGAGCGAATTAGGTTTTATTTTCAAGCAAGCGTTGTAACAGAAAATTGGAGTTATTGCTATTTTGGATGACTTAATGTAAGAGAGATATTGTGATTTGGTATCTATCTTGTGGAGTTTCATTTGGCATGGTTCTTGTTGTTCTATCTTTAAAATTGCTCATAATTTTATAGTTAAATTGTTTGGTGGTGCTTAGGGTTTTATGTTTGGAATGTTTGTAGCGATCTCTAGTCCATAATTTTTGTAGTTAGTTGATTGTTAGTTGCTTTGCAAAGTTAGCCTGGACTCAAAATTGTGCTTAGTTTAGTTATAAGGATTTGTTCATCTCAATTGAAATAGGATTGGGTGAATGAATGTTTGTAAGTTGAAAATATTTAAATACCTTAGAAGATTGCACTATTTATGTGAAATTGCAGATTCATCTAGGTTAAATAGGAAGTAGTCTATGAGAGATCGATCCATTTTGAGCATTTTATCTTTTGGAAATTTCAATCCTAAGGTTAAAAGTAGTCTTAGAATCATCTCTAAAAAATTTATCTTTTGTTGTTTCTTTATTATCAGGGTTCAATCCAAGATTCAAAGTATGAATTCATTGTTTAGATCTGATAAATTTGAAATCCAGTATTTTCTTGTAGTAAGGTCCCTTTGTGATTACCAACATTTTCACATTTATCTCTGACTTGTTTTATTGCATTGTCAAGACCTAACATTAGACACCTTGGGGGTTATCTCTTTTCCCATAGAGATTTACCTTTCAAGAGAGATAGGATATCATATTCTGTCTGAGTTGTTTCTATGTAGAAAACACCATCAATAGATTGGTGCTAGAAGGAGGGCCTCAAATAAGAAAACTAGAGCGTCTCCTAAATGCCATCTCTCCTGAGAGGCTTAGAAGAACTAGATCTACTCTAGGAGTAGAAGAATTTTAAGAGTTAAAAGCCCCTACTAGGTCAAGAAGGACTAGGGAAGGGAAAGAATCATCATCTGCTCAACCACTTCCATCATCTCCACCATCATCATCTTCATCTGACTCTGAGGGAATTCCTGTTCCACAAACACAACTAGTAATAAATCAACCATTACCACCTCCACCCCCACCAATGTATTTTCTTGCTAATAATCCATCCCCATTGATCTTTAATAATTACAATGTCATGCCCAAGAACCCTGAGCATTTCTGCTATAATTTTCACACTCATGATCCCAACAAAACAACAGAAGAGCATATTAGGATTTTCCAAACCTACTTGAGGGATAGAGGAATCAACCATGAAGATGATACATACAAGATTTTCCCTTATTCCCTAGGGGAAGAGGCCTTCTATTGGTATAATCACTTACCTGTTGCTTCCATCCATAATTGGAGTGAATTAGAAACTACATTTCTGCAAAAGTTCAAGATTCCCATTAGTGCCAATGAGTTGTACTTGCAGTTTGTTGGAGTGAAAAGAGAGATTAATGAGCCCATAGGATCATTTAATGATAGGCTCCATCGAGCATATACCAAACTCTAGGAACCTTATACTGGAAATGAAAATACTGCTCTAGAAGTTTACCTTGAGGCCTTGGATAGCCTTATAGCCACCTTCCTTAAACAAAGGACTAATCCTCCAAACACTTTGCTCACTACATACGTAGAGGTTGTGAAGGTCAACACGGACTTGAGGCAACACTTATCAGGACCTTTGCCTTCCTTGGGACTTGCAACTCACCTTGGACAAATCCAAGCCCTTAACCAGGCTTTGACCAATCATGCTCCCATAATGAATCCAATACCTTCATTACCTTTGGTCCCTCATCTAGTTCCACCTTTAAATCAATCTCAACCTATAACCTCTTATCCTCAGCAAAGAGCTAATCAACTCCTTCATCAGCAACAAGCTAGTTTCCCTACATATTTGTAGAATTCAGAAGTCCTGAATCAGGCTGTTGGTTTTGGAGGAATGCCTAGATACCCTTTTGGTAGTCTCTACTAGGTACCATCTAACAGTCTCGATAAGGAAAGATTGGATGAGTTTTCTGAACAAGTGAAGAGGTTGAATACAGAGGTAACTTATTTGAGAAATCAGAATAGCCAGCTTTAGGCTGCACAGAAGAATATGCAATCTAACTATGGGAGGGAGAACATGAACTTTGAAAGAGGTCAGTACTTTGACAGAAATCAAAATTATGATAGAGGAAAAGACTCTGGTCAGAATTTTCATAGAAGACAAGGCTCTGATCATAATTTTGATAGAAATCAACAAGGTAGACAAGGATTTGACAAAGGACAACCACCTAGGCAAAATAGGTCATGGAATACTGGACCTAATAATGGAGGGATTCCTACTCCCTTGGATCAGCCTTCTACTCAAGAGAAGCCTCTGAATGGCGTATACTTAGCAGAAGCAACTTTATTTGGTTGGTGCAGACTTCATAAGACAAGTCAACACTTTGAGCTAGATTGTACAGAATTTTAGACTGTAGCTTCTATCTTTCAGTATGAAGTGGAGAACAATTCTAGTGGTCAATAAATCGTGCCCTCAAATCCCTACGATTCTCCAATACTGGTACTTAATCATTCCCCATTTCCCAAAGGTAAGGAAAATGAACTAGAAAAAGTATCTGTTACAAAGGATGAGGCAAAGTAGGTGTTAAATGAAGATGATATTTCCCAGTTGTTTAATGAGGAAAATAAGAATGATAATGGCCCTTTAGATGAGGAAGAAGTTAGTGTTGAAGAAGTTCAGATGTTTCAACAACCAGTGAAGAAATATGATTTAAGAAATAGACCTAACAGGGGTCCACAGGCTGGAGGTCCTTTCACTACTTCCATCCCTCCTAAAAATTTCAATACTCCACCAAATCCACGAGTTAGTAATAATCCACCTTATCCTCATGTACCAACATAGTATGTGTCGAAGGGAAGCAATGATGAAGTATCCAAAGATAAACAAGCTACTGGCTATAAGGAAGCCCATGCTAATCTGAATGTGGAGTAATTGGGCGAATATGTGACTGAGGAGTTCAAGAAAGTAAAGGTAAGTCTTTCTACTTTTGAGTTATTAAGAGTTTACGCTATTATGAATGCAATTTTTTGGTCATTTAGTTCAAATATAACACCATAGAGGGTAGTTACCAATGACTTTGTTACTAGGTCTTCCAACTCCCAAACACCTAGAAGTTAGGTCCCACCTATAGAAAAAAGGGGAGATAAGGATAAGGGTCAAGTTGCACAAGTTGATACTCATCTGAATTTGTTTCAAGGCAAGATGGAAACTCCTCCTTTCTTAATATCTATTCGTATTTTTGGAGAGAATTTGCATAATTGTCTTCTAGACTTAGGAGCCTCTACAGATGTTATGCTCTTTGTCATTTGCAAAGCATTAGGCATTACCCCTATAGCCTCTCAAAATAGGGTTACTCAATTGGATAAAATAGAGGTAAGTGTAGTTGGAGAATTAAACATGATCCCTACACAACTTGCATCAGATCCTAGGGTTTAGCAAGTGATCAATATCCAAGTTGCTAACATTCCTGATACTTATGGTTTGATCCTAGGCAGAGATTTCACTAAGGCATTAAATGAATATACATCTACAGACCATTCTCATATGTGGTTACCATGGAAAGGAGTCCCAAATGAAATCAGAATTGAAAGAGAACTTTGAATGAAGTATGTAATCACTGAATACCAGAATGTTTCAAATGAGGTGTTGGTGTCTGAGGTTAGCATGGAGAACTATGTGTTGGTTGCATCAATTATAGAATATGAAGAGGTTTTCATGCTACAAGATTCTTTAGATGAACACATTCTAGAGAGCAGTAGTTCTGGAACACTAATTGAGCAGATAGATGAAACAAGTGATCAAGAGGATAGGCAGTTTAGTTTGTTCGATAATTTTCAAGAATTTATCCATAAATGTATGGAGGATCAGATGCAACTGAAAGGAGGTATGACATTTGAAGAACTATTGCTTCCCAATTGGTGCAGATTCCATGGTGCCCCTCATTCTGAGCTAGAATGTGACTTGTGTCAAACTGTTGTTCGACAGATATAGAAGTGAATTAATCTAGTTCCACCTACTGGATTGAATATGTAGGAAGAATTAAACAATGATAAAGGTAAGAGCCCAAGGCTTCCTAAAGATCCCCCCATCCTTAGCAAAGGGCAAGGTAAATTGCAACCAAACGAACCTGATGGTTGTTGGACATTAAGATTCGATGGATCTAAATCTAAGAAGGGTACTAGAGAAGGATTTGAATTGATCAGTCCTAAAGGTAAGAATTATCTTTTTGCTCATAGACTCCAGTTCCAATGCACTAATAATGTTGTTGAATATGAAGCTTTGATCCATGGCTTATTAATGGCATCAAGGAAGAAAGTTAAGATATTACAAGTGTTCGGAGATTCAAATTTAGTAATCAAACAAGTAAGAAAATAGTATTCATGTCGCGATAGAAGAATGACCAATTACAGGCATAGAGTGTGGGATCTCATTGAGAATTTTGATGCTTTAAATATTCAGTTGATCCCTCGAAACAAAAATCAAGTTGTTGATTCTCTAGCACAAGCTGCTAGCACCTTGCAACCTTTATCACTCTCAGGATTGAAGAAATTTACCATTGAGCTCACTCCAATGCCTTGAGTGCCTGACAACGTTACTAATTTCTAGGTATTTGAAGATGATAAGCATATAGTGGACTTCATTACAAGTTGTGATGTGTTTGCTTCCCAAGTTATTGATGAGATAGAGCCTCAAGAAGTAGAAATAGAATTTGGAGGAGTCATTAATCTGAAGACCAATACTATTCCAAGAGGTATGGTGCAGCTTGAATGAATTTTTGATTTAGATAAGATAAGAGATCAGGAATGATAGGCTAAAAGGGAGTCTCTCAGCAGCCAATGTGAAACATATGATATGGGGATGCTTGGTGACACGAAGAATGTTTTTATTGGCAAAGTATGTACTCTAGAAGAAAGAAAGGGGATTATTGATGCCTTACATACATATCATGATGTAATAGATTGGAGTTATGAAGATTTCAAAATGTATGATACTTTAATCATTACACACACCATCCCTTTGAAATTAGATGTCAAACCATTTAAGCAAAGGCAGAGACCAATCAATGCTCTGTTAGAACCCATTATTCAGAAGGAGGTGCAAAAATTGCTCTCAGCATTCATTATATTTCCACTAAGACACTTTACTTGGGTGGCGAATTTGGTTCCAATAAGGAGAACGAATGGAGAAATCAGACTATGTGTGGATTTTAGGAATTTGAATAGAGCATCAGAAAAAGATAATTTTCCAGTTCCTTCACTGGATGAGGTGCTTCATATTTTTAATGGATCTCAAATGATATCCTTTTTGGATGGGTATTCTAGATACAACCAAGTTATGGCGTAGCATGAGGATAGGCACAAGACTGCCTTTACTACGAAATGGGGAACCTTTGCATACATAACGATTCCATTCGGGTTGATCAATGTTGGAGCTACATTCCAGAGAGCTATGGACATTGCTTTTAAGGATATAATTGGCAAGTGCATCATTATTCATATGGATGATTTGATAGGTTTTTCCAAGAAACGAGGTGATCACATAATAGATTTATGCAAAATATTCCAAAGATGCAGAGAATTTGGTATTTCACTTAATCCGAGGAAGTGTATTTTTGGAGTCATAGAAGGAAAGTTGTTAGGACATATTATCTCTAGTTAGAGCAGTGAAGAAGTCCAGGCATTATATTTTGAGGAATAAAGTTTTTGCCATAGTGCCTAATCCTGCAGTAAAGTTGTTGTTAATACAGAATGAGTTAGGTGAACAAAGGGCCAAATGGGTGACTATGTTGTAGGAATATGATATGGAAATCTAGCCCATGAAATTAGTAAGAGGACAAGGACTTACAAAGACAATGGCTGAGACCGGTCCTGATCTCATAGCTCAACACTATTACCTTCAAGAGGTATCTCCGGGAGATTGGTATAATGAAATAATTTTCTATTTGTTGAATCAGCAGTGTCCTGATCACCTTAATATATTCCAGAGGAGGTCCTTGCACCTAAAGAGTGGAAGTTTTATGATGAAGGGAGCAATCTTCTATAAAAGAAATCATGAGGGTGTATACTTAAGATGTTTGGGGAAAGAAGAAGTCAGCAGAGTAATGACTGTATTTCATGAGAAATATGGCACAAGCCATGGTTTTGCATCATCAACTGCAAACCAAATCTTAAGGGTGGGCTATTATTGGCCTACTTTGTTCAAAGATGCACACCAACATGTGATAACTTGTCACATATGTCAAACTACAACAATTAAGTAAAAATGTGCAACTCTTCCACTCTAGCCAGTCATAGAGGTAAAACCATTTGCTCAGTGGTGTATGGACTTCATAGGTCCAATTAATCCTCCATCTTCTGTGGGCCACAAGTATATTCTTACCATAACTGATTATTTTACTAGATGGACAGAGGCTCTGGCTTGTAAACAATGTACTTTGGATGTGGTAATCAATTTTCTTGAATTAGGTATTATCAATCGTTTTGGTTGTCCACTATCTTTAGTTTGTGATAATGGTCCTGCATTTGCATCACTGAAATTTTCTAATTAGGCATTTGATCATGGGATTGCTATTAAATTTTTATCCAATTATTATCCTTAGGGTAATGGTCTAACTGAGTCTTCCAATAAGAACCTACTGATAGTTATCTGTAAGTTGTTAGAACAAAATCCTAAGGATTGGCACACCTAGCTCCGATTTTCTCTTTGAGCTGACCATACTAGACAGAAGGAATCCATAGGAACCTCTCCTTACCACCTGGTGTATGGTTTGGAACCTATGTTTCCTATCCAATTGAAAATCCCTACCCTATAGTTTATCAATGAGTACTATAATGAAGAAGATAAACATGAAGCCCGTTTGGCTGAATTGTTGCACCTAGAAGAGAAAAGAGATGAAGCCCTAGAAAACTTTGCTAAACATCAGGGTGTGGTAAAAAGATGGTTTGAAAGGAGAGCTAAGGTGAAGGCCTTTAGAATTTCTGACTTATTTTTCTATTGGGATAAAGCCCATGACTGCAAGGGAGAGCATGGTAAATTTGATAAACTTTGGCTTGGTCCTTACCAGATTTCAAAAAATTTGGTAGATAATGCTTTTTGTTTGAAAACCCTCACTGGTGAGGATATCTAAATGCTTGTCAATGGGCAGTATCTGAGGTATTATTTTCAACCTTGAACTGCTTGTAGTTCATCCTGTACATAGTTAAAGTAGGTTTGTTTCTACTTTGTTTTCCCGGTTTTGCTTTGGTAGTTTCGGTTTGCTTTGGTTTGTTTAACTTTTTGTTTTTGTTTTTTCTTGGGGTTGTTGCATCTGTATAATGGGCTATTTTTCTTGGGATTGTTTTGGGAATTTGTTTTTATAAACTCTAATCAGTTTTTCAGAGTCAAGTGGTGGAATCCTTTTATCTGATGTCCCTTGTACTTGGAATTAGAGTCACTTGTTTTGGATACACTTTGGAATATATTTGGGTCTCACATTTCCACACTAAAATTAAAGATTCTAGAGTTGCATAGGGTTCTTCAGTAATCTAGCCTAGTGAAAAAACTTATATTCTGCTTTAGTGCCACTGTGTTCCTCATCCCTGAGTGTGAGTTTCATTACTCACAAAGGTGAAGGAGAAAGGTTCTAAAAAAAAAAAGAAAAAGAAAATGTTGAAAATTTAACTAAGCTTCACCTTATCAAGGGTATCCTAGTATCTCTATCGGGGCTATAGACGCCTGACTGGCAGTAGAGCTATGCTTGGGAGGGTCACAATGATAACCTTGTCGGGGCTATGGATGCTTGACTAGAAGCTAGGCTCTATCCAAGTTGATTTTGAAGTTTGAACTCTTATGTAGCTTGATCAGATTTGCTCTAGTTCCCATTGCACTTACAAGATAGGAATAAATGCATAATACATAGACTTGGACCCTAGTATACGAAAAGGTCTTCTTTCTTTTGGTTTATGAAACTTTTTCTATAGGTATCCTAATGAGAGGATTGAAACCAGAGATTCTAGGTTCTTGATTTTTGTTTATTCTTGAAATTCTTTGGAGCATTTCCCCAATGGAGTCACCATTTGTTGTGCAATTTTTGCACACACACCCCACTGAAAGTGGGGACCCTCTTTTTTTTATTTTTGATGTCTTGGCCCTTCTTTCTTGGGGGTATTTTTATTTCTTTTGGCTCATGCTTTGATGATCATCTTGCCGGTTGAGGTGGCACATTTGTAAATTTTATTGAAAATCTTGAGAACTCAGTGCATTCTGAAGTTTCCACTGTTTTCGAGAAAATCCACCCTGGCCGGATTTTCCCACTTTCTTTTGGAGCCCGGAAGTGATTGCCTTTTGACCTGGATCCGGGGAAATCCATCGTGTCCGAATTTCTCTGAAGTCCATTTCCCTATCGAATCTCTGGGTTTTGGTCTTGGTTGTCTTGTCGATCGCATTAATGGCGATTGTGCGAATTTTTGGGGCAATGATATATTGAATTTTGTGGAAGTAATTGGCCATTTGAGTTTTTTTATTTGCTTGTCACTTGAATTTGAGTCTTGGAGCTTGTGGCATGTTTCTGGATTGTGCTTTTCGACTGCTACATTTGAGTTTGTGTGTGTGGCTCGTATCCTATTAGCGTTTGGGAGTTGTTTTTCAGTAGCACCGGTTCCATTTCTTTGCTTTCATGGTATGTAGATATGCTATCTTCCTCTATTGGTTCAATTACTTTGCTTCATTTTCTTTCTGGTCTTTCATTACTTCATTATTTCCTTGGGTGTGCACATCATGTCCAGGCATTTTGGGGTTTCCATTATTCTACCAGTCCACCAGGTTGATCATTGAATGTTTATTTTTGGTCTAGTATTTCTATTCTTTTGGGCACTTGCTTGAATTGGTTTTAAACTTCCATTTTTTGTTCATAAGCAAGTCATGATTGGTTCTCCATGCTTTCATGGTAGATATTTTAGGGTTCTTGACCTAGGGCATAGCCAATCCTTCTCAAACTGTTATGAGGAGTGTTTTAAATTCGTATTTGATCTATTGGAGGTCTAGGTTAAGTCGTTGTCAAGGTGCAGGCCTTAGGTCCATGGTCATTTGAATCATTTTGGTAAAGATGAGAAAAATGTGGATGGGTTCGGGTTTTCGGCGTCCTCGCGAAATTCCGCTTCCCTCGGATTTCTCTGGCTTTTCCTGTTCTTTCTCTTTCAACACTTTTTCCCAGATTTTGTCTACCTCGCTAAAATATGCTTCCTCTAGATTTTCTCGGTGTTTGTAGTCGGATCATTTTTCTGGATTCATGCTTTAAATGGTAAATTATCTGAGGCCCGCTAAAATCTGCTTCCTCCAGATTTTCTTGGATGTTTCGTGCCTTCTTTGTTTACCTGGGTTAGTTATAACTATTACCATTTTTGGGAAAATCCATCTCTAGCGGATTCTTGTGAAAATGTTGGAAATAATGGATATGAGGAATTGGTTTATTGATGATGTATTTTATTGATTAAATGAACTTATGCTCAGTATTCCTAGGGTTATTCTTTTATTGAATTGATGGATTAAAATGATATTATGGGGTTTTTCGTTGGAATCCACCTGGTCCGGATTTTCTTCGAAATCCTCTCCAATGTGGAATCTGCGAAGGGTGCCAAAAACTAAACTTTGAGATATTGACTACATGCACTTGTTGTTTCTTTTGTATCTGATTATGGTCATCTTTATTTTTTTGGAGGTAGGATCATGACAAGATGTTGTTGGTCAAGGAAAAGGGAAGGCAATGGATCCAAGTGCAGAGACTTCTGCCATCTCTGATGCAGAAAAGGTAAAATTAGACATAAAGAGCAGGATTCCTAAGAGTAAGCTGAATTCTATTTGGTCAGGAATCACCGATACCAATGTAGGTATGTGGGATTACAAAGAGTTTAAGGCTGAGATGTCAGCATAGAGCCCTCCTTTGTTGTCTAGAAGAATTGTGGACTTGGGATTGGCCCATGTGGTAGGCTTTCCCTCCATGGTGTGATGTTATGAGCTGGTACTTGAGTGTGCCAGGAACTATGATAGAGGGAAACAAAGGATAATTGGTCCCCAAGAAAGGATTCTGGTAGACTTTAGCCCTGTATCCATTTTTACAACTTTTGATATACCTGACAGGTCCCATGTGGTGGCCTTCGATGGGGATGGTGCCAGGAAGTATTATGAGGAAAATGTATTTAAGTCTCAATAGGTGATTAACTCTTGGGTGGAGAAGCCTAAGTCCGATTTATCCAAGTTTCCAAAGCAACTATTCAGGTTCAAGTTCAAGAGGGAATACTACAATGTCATCACTCTTCTCCGCAGGCTGGTAGGGTTCAAGAGTGTAGGTATGTTCGAGACTTGGATGTTTAATGTTATTGCTCAAATGGAGGAGGGAATAGATTATCACTAGGCAGGTGTCATAAGTGCAGTGATCCATGAGCAGTTATGCACTTTCTCCTTCCCCAAAGGATGCTGCAATGAAGGAGGATGTTCCAGTGACTACTCCCAAAACTGAATAGGAAAGTGTCTCCATTCCTCAGGACACTGGTAGTGTACAAGAAGAAAAAAAGAAGGATGAAGATCCTAAGGATTTGGGCGAGGAATAATTTTAGGAAGGGGACCTCTACAGTGTAGAGGCATAAATTGATAGGGTGATTCAGTCTCCTTTGGTAGCTTATGCAGATTCACTTGTAGAGGAACAATTGAACAAATCTCCTCAACAGGAGGAGATACCAGCTAAGATCCCTTCACCAACATAGATTGTTGTAGAGGAGCAGGTGCAGGAGAAGGAAGATCCAATCATAGAAATCCCTAATGTGCCAAGTATTGAAGAGGATACAACTAATGATCAATAGGATCAGGACAAGCAGGATATAGTGTCAACTGAGTCTACTATTCTAGATTGTCTAGATAAAGAATTGAAAATTAAAATGGTAATAGTAGAAGATGCTCCTCCGAATTAGGATGTCTTGATGGCTAATGTTGAACAAGGAAAGGCCAAGAAGAAGGCTAGGGTTGTGTCCCTAATTGAGAGAGATGTGTCAGGCAACAGAGTGGCCCACATTGCTACCCCTACTCCAGATAAAGATAGAGATAATGTGACTTCCAAGGATTATCATGTGCAAACTATTGACCTAGGGCATGCTTCTATGGAACAAGATATTGAGGAGTATGAAGGTTCTAGTGCTATAATTATGGGTACATTGAAGAAGGTCATGCAAATCAGGCATGAGTTGGATATAGAGAATGAGAAAATAAAGAAGTACTTGAAGGAGTTGATGAAACCCTTGTAGGCTATTAGCTCTTCCTCCTCTATTGTAGGTTTCTTGCCTCATGAAACAATCTCCGAGCTTGAAAGGCTGAAGGGCACCACACATTCCATAGTTGCTTGGTTGCAAGGTGTCCAAACCAAGGGAGATACCGCCATCAAGGACATTTTATCAAATGGAGGAGATACCATGAGATCGGTGGATTGGTTGAAGACTATATTGGCTCAAGCCAAGGAACATACTAATCTCCTACTACAGAAAACCGCAACAATTATGGAGTTCACCGAAGATAAGCTGGTAAAGAGTGGTATTCTTCCTTTTCCAAGGGTTTCTGAACCTTGGGAATGGTTTGCAATCCTACAAATGAGGCAAAAAGCCTTGAAGAAAATTCATAAACAAACAAGGTAGATTGAGGACACTTTGACCGGTATCCATGATAAGTGTATCTCATTCTTTGAGGTCATGACAAGAAGGAAGAAGTTTGCTCTGAAACATCTTAATCTGGAGCAACTTAGGGAATGGTGGAGAGATTTTTATTCTCCAATCAGTGAAGGTCTAGTCACTAAGCATCAGGTAGATGATGTTGGAACCTATATTGCAATTATTGATAGATTCCTAACTAATAGGGCTGATTGGGATGGTACAGTTAAGCAGGCAAGAGAAGACATCAAGTCTCTTGAAAGAAGAGTCAGGGTTTTTCCTGTACCTGTTGCTGAATTGGATAGATTTTTGTTGGTCGTGCATGGTGAAGAAGATCGAACTAAAGACAAGGATTGGAAATAACTATATAGGACTGCAATGAGATTTGTGCTTCCCATTATTCACATTCATTGGGCTAACCCTTTTTGATACCTTGGCCAACTTGGATGAAATTGGTGCAAATTGCAAATTTCATATTATGTTCGAATATCTTTTGAGGCCGACCTCTTGTATTGCATGATTTAATTGTCAATTCTTATTTTGGGCCAACCTATCTTAGGTATTCTCTATAAAATAGGCATATTGCCTCATTTGAGAAGATAGATAGGGAGATAGATAGATAAGTGAATCTCGAAATAGAATAGAGATTTGATATTAGAGCGAATTAGGGTTTATTTTCAAGCAAGTGTTGTAATAGAAGACTAAAGTTGTTGCTATTTTGGATGACTTAATGTAAGAGAGATATTGTGATTTGGTATCTATCTTGTGTAGTTTCATCTGGCATGGTTCTTGTTGTTCTATCTTTCGAATTTCTCATAAGCTTATAGTTAAATTGTTTGGTGATGCTTAGGGTTTTATGTTTGGAATATTTGTAGCGATCTCTAGTCCATACTTTTTGAAGTTAGTTGATTATTAGCTGCTTTGCAAAGTTAGCCTGGACTCAAAATTGTTCTTAATTCAGTTATAAGGATTTGTTCATCTTAATTGCAATAGGATTGGGTGAATGAATGTTTGTAAGTTGAAAATATTTAAATACCTTAGAAGATTGCGCTATTTCTATGAAATTGCAGATTCATCTGGGTTAAACAGGAAGTAGTTTTTGAGAGATCGGTCCATTTTGAGCATTTTATCTCTTGGCATTTTCAATCCAAGATTCCAAGTATCAATTCATTGTTTAGATCTGATAAATTTGAAATCCAGTATTTTCTTGTAGTAAGGACCATTTGTTATTACCAACATTTTCACATTTATCTCTAAGTTTTTTTATTGCATTGTCAAGACCTGCCATTAGAGACATTGGGGTTATCTTTTTTCCCATAGAGATTTACCTTGCAAGAGAGATAGGATATCATATTCTGTCTGAGTTGTTGTTGTGCAGAAAACACCATCAACAAATCTCTCTCTTGTTATCAATCATATTCTTCTTATCAAATCCCATCTACACACCTAAAATCACAATTACCTGCTCAAAGCATTTTAACCATTTCTTTGAAACAGAACAATTAACAAACAAAACAACCTCATGAAATTTGAGATGATAAACTCAAAGAAACTTTGTATTATTGAATTTACATGACTTAAAGTGTACAAATATGGAGACAATCTAAAGACATTCATGAATGTGAAAACACCTTCATGATGTCATTTGCATAAACTGGCTGTATTTACTCATAAATTTAGAAAATTATAGCTTACAATCTCAAACAATGACTCAGAAATTATAATTCACTATCTACCCAACCCAATACAAAAACTAAGAACCCTGTAGAATGAGAGAATAATAGAAGATATAGAAGAAGAGAAGCAAGCAGGAGCAGCCCTAAATTCAATCTAGAAATGCCATCTGGAAGCTTCATTCACCATTGATCAAATTGAAAAGAATATCTCCTCTTCTTCCTTTGTAGCAACAAACTTATTCCCTCCATCTATTTTTGCTCATGATTTCCCAGTAACTGAAAGCATGCCCATGTGGAGAATATCCAAATTCACCCACCTAGAAAATATCCTCTTTCTCGTGCAAAATTTTGTTTATGTTTTCTACTCTTCATTTAACAATTCTATTGTATTTTATTTCCCAACAATTATTAAAGTTTTACAATTTTAATACTTTGGCTCCAACTTTACTTTATTGTCCAGCATGTTATATTTGTTTGAGCCAATAAAATATTCAACACAACAAATATTTACTCTCTCCATAAAGCATTCCCGTGCACCTTCACTTTTAAATAAAATCCCCAAATAGTGAATATTTTATTCACTTTCCAATTACCTGGGCAAAAATAAAAATTTACCCCCGGGCATTTCACCTCCTTCACCTATTTACCACTTTTCCAATGATTAAAATAATTCCTTATGAAATTACCCCGGGCATTAATAAATATTTCTCATTTGAAGTATTTTACTCTTTACTCCTCAGGCAATATTTTACCATTTAAAAAAAAATTGTATTGGGCCCACCCTATTTTTAATCAAAAACTATGTATTTTTTTGAAAAATTAAAATGGGCTCCTCCCCATGCATTCTTGCACACCTCACAAGAATTTTGATGTCGTCACCAAAATCCTGTGGGGTTAGTGAGGATGCCCTAAATTCATTTTCTACTTGGCCGAGCACTCCATCTCACGGGTAATGGAATGCACCTCTGTGCAATGCGAGCCACTCACACCATCAAGCCACCTCCTTCATTCATTTTATGCCTATCCTCACTTCCTTGTTGGAGGTCCATGCTCCTACACGGGCCTCTCTCATTTGATATTCTCCTCACTTGTTGGTCGGTGCACCTACGCATTATCCTCCATTCCTTGATGGATGCCCATTGCCTGGTGATTTACTTGTTTACCTCATGTTGTGTGTGTCCCAAACTCTTCATTTTCCATGATCATCATTTCCTTGCTTCTAATGCATATTGTCTGTACCCTACAACATGGCACCCCATACTATTGTAGGCCACAAGCCTCCATTGAGCTTCCCGCTGCTCGTGTCCAACAACCATGGTGGCCTCCTCACATGGTGTGGGCCCCTGCTTCTTACACGATGTGGGCCTCCTCCTTATTTCCTCACTTGTCTTAACCCCATATTGTTGGCTAGCACACCTCACAACATGGCACCATCCCTCTGCATTGTGTGGGCCTCTCTCTGATTGCCCCAAACATGTTTCCCTCAGTTCTTTGTTGCTGCTTTGTGTGGCACGGTGGCTTTTTCCCTTGGTAGCTCTACAGACTCCATTCATCATGTATCTGCTACCTTTCAGAATGTTGGTCGCACCTTTGTTTTCATACTCTAAAGGATGTCCATGCTTTGTAGGTCGCGTACCCATCATCCATTTGCTTGAGAGTTTTAAATTTTTGAAACATATATATTTTGTGCAATGCGGTGGCAATTCACTCATTGACCATATGCTTATTAGTTTCTAAGGCATTTTCAACAAATATGCTTTATGTTGTAGATGCGGTGCCCTCTATTTCATTCTAAGCATAGACTTCATCTTTTACTATAGGACTAGAGCCTTTCTGCAAAGTGTGTTGCCTCCATGTATGGGAGCTTTCCATTACTTGGAGATTGTTGAGGACCTCTCAATGACTCCACTTTGTGCAAACACCCTTAGCTGTCTGGTAGTGGCACCAATTGCACTAAAGTCTCCTCATTAAGCTAACTGACAATTTCATAAATCATTTTCATGCACTCTTCGCATTGCACAAACACATGCTACAACATTTCCAAGATAATATTTGAGATGAAAACTAACTTTGAAATGCCCTATGTCCCTCAATTACAACATCAAAATAGAATTCCCTCGAACAGTTTTAATACAGTTTCTGCCTTGGCTGTAAAATGGAGATATGCATCTCAAATAATTAGGAAACTTAGGCAATATTATCTCGGGAAAAAATAATTTGTTCTTCAATATGATGCAACTTGTTCAGAAAACTCAACAAGATTTTAATAATGTTGTGGCTCCATCCTTTTGTAACTCAAGTGAAATACCTCTACCTATTCAATGAATTTTCTCCAAGTCCTTTACTAGAGAAGATTTATGAAGAGCTTACATCTTCAAATATTTTGAAAAACCCTCTCATCTATAAGACTCTATGTTTGGCTGGAAATCCTGATATTGCATTCATAAGCTATGAATCAATATTAAAATATGTTTCCTCCTATTACACTCACATAATTGAGTGCTATCCTCAAGAGTTCATCTTGCTTGATGCATTGCAAACTGGAGATCATTTGAAACAACCATTGATAAATTATCATATCCCAGCTGACTAGACTCAACATTTACAACCTCATAATAATGCCAAGCATGTCAGGCCCCATGTGGGTCTGTCTAAATTTTTTTTTCTTTTCAAACAAATTTTACCCTCAAATGACTTGACACTATGTTTTGAATGCACGTGAAGTGAAAACATGAACTGGGTCGCCATTAAAATCTGCTTTCTGGCACATTTGGAAAATGGGAAAAACTAACACAATGGACTCTGGAATCAATCTGGAAAACCAGTCAAATGACGACATGAAGTAATGAGAGCTTGCAAACATGCAGACATTTGATCCAAGAGTACAGTGAAATATACAGCTCAGAGAAATAGATCACGAGGAACCGGATATTAATCAGCAAAGTTGCCCACTCAGGCTTTTCTGAAACAACAGCTATTCTGAAACAATTAAAACTCATTAACCTGTCAATTTGTAAAAATAGCAAATCAACCCCTGACGAGCTGCCATCAGACAAAAAAGTTCATTAAGATACCCTAAGAATGTGTAGAAAACAAATTTGCTTGAATCATCATCGATCAAAAGATACTGACGGTCGAAGTTAGCCTCTCTGAAATGTTGTCAGGAATGCAAATGCAAAACTGAACAAACTACATTTGGTTTCAATCTACTAAAAATAGAAAATCGGATCATGAGGCTCTGAAAATTGATACCCGAGATCATTTAGGTATGGAGAACACATAACAAAATTCATTCTGACATGACAGTCAACTGGTTGCGAAATCTAAGCTCAAAGAGGAGGTTGTTTCGCAAAACTGAATGTCTGCAAATAGTAGAACAGTGTCAAAACCCTCCAGCTTCACTTTTTGAAACTCTGACAAAACTTATCATTGGAAGCTAAAAATTGACATGCCTACTCACATAGGTCAACTGAATGTGTCCGAATAAGAGTTTTGCATGAAAATCAGCAGGGTTTAAAATTCAAGCCTCCAAAGTGGGTCTCTCAGACTGATTCGTCAGGTGCACCTCTGAAAGTGCAGAAGCCAAATTTTGAAATAGACATCACAAATTTGCAAAATTTGAGAGTGCCATTAGTGGCTCCAAATAGGGATGTATGTCCCCTATGGGCATAGCAAGATTCTAGATCTCTGGAGAGTAGACCAAAATATGAGTCCATTAGGTGCTCTCAAGTTGCTTCTTTATTCAAACTTGCTTTTTTCAACTTCATTTGATGACCCCAGGTCACCAAATGAAAATGGGGAGTCAACTTCTACCTCTTTCAAACCAAATTCTGTAAAAAGAGTTGATCTCCCTCAACTTATTCTTGCCTCTATCAAACCAAAACAACACTGGTGACTGCATCTTTGCAAGCAACAATACCAAACTTCCCTTGTGCAAATGTGAACTTGCTCTTTGTTTAGCTTTGTTATCAAGTGGCAACCAAATTAGATATGTCACATCACTATCACTTTCTTCATTCTCTGATTTTGCATCAAGTGATAACATTTGAGAATGGTGATCAAAAACATATGAAAGCATTATCTAATCACAACCATCCACCTGATGAAACATGTCGGTATCTCCTAACAGGAAATCACATTCAATATCATCAACATGTTCATAACCACAATGCATCTGAAAGTCAGACATACTTTCAAAATGCCGATTATTATGTGGCAACAACTTATCACATTAATCACTCTCAAGCTAAAAACAACTTTCAGTATTCTGCACATTTCCACACTTTGTAAAAACTTCTCCCACCTGACAAAAATAGCACTCGCATTATGCCTTGTGGCTAGAACTGTTAAAATCAAACTAATTACTAGTTTGCATATCAAAATTAAAACTATCACAAGAACTCACCAAAAGATCTTTCTCATCATGCAAACCATCTCCAAGTGTATGCAAAAAAATACACATGCATTAGCACACTTTGTGACTATTCTTCATCATGTTGGTATCTAGAGTCATCAGAGATTTCTGACTCATCATCATCTGTAATCATATAGTCATCCTCTAAACATAAGGTATCAACCTCTTCAATATCATAAGCTTGCTCAACAAGCAATTCTGGTTTAGAATAATAATCTGATTTCTCATTGAAATCAGCATTAACATCCACATGAAAAAACTCATGTCTAGGTTCATTCAAGTCAGAAAACAAAGACTTGTTCAAATCTGCATTACAATCTTCAATATTTGACTCATTGGATGCATAAACCTCATGGTCATCTGCTGCTTCAAACTCATCAAAAGATTTATCTGAACTTACATTAGTGTCCATATCTTCATACTCATCATACAATGCATCATTACAATCAAATCATTGTTCATCCTTATTCACATTATCATCATCATGATCAGTTGGTTCATAACTAGAAAGGGAATCATATTCACTTGCATCATACCTTGCATCTTGAAGGTCATCACCACTATCAAAATCAATAGGGGCTGCACACAACAATCGAGAGTTGTCCTCATGTACATATTTATGATATTTTATGGTCAATAGATTTGAAATGTTTTCACAACTTAATATATCATTGCTTTGATCTACTATTTCAACCACTTCCTCTCCTTGACCTTTACTTGAATTGGATGCAATATCAAATTGAAAATTAGGACATATCAAAGTATCATCATCTTCAAACTCTGAGAACTCAATGGTTGATCCTAAACTGGATCTCCACAATCATAGGAAGCAAAATTGCTAACAACATTGTCAAAAGCATGGTCATAACCAGTCATAGTAAATAAATTGTCCACTTCTCCCTTCTTACTTTCTTCTGGGTTGTCATAACAGTAATCCACATCACTTTGCATTTCAACATCATATTGGGTATCATCACTGAACTTGTCACTTGCATCCTCTTGAGGATAAACACAAATATCTTCACTGTCAAATTGAAAACCATTAATGGTTTTCTCATTGCAGTTGCTTGTGGCTTATCTTTCAAACTTAAATTCATCACATACTCTATCACTTGCAGCTGACACACTAATGTTCTCAAGAGTATTCTTTGAATCAGAAAATTCCTTTATCTCACTATGAAGACTTGCATCAAAGCTACACTCAACACTTGTAGGGTTGATTTGATCAATTGTATCATCATAGTGCTGATCAGATATCTCTTCTTCAAAGAGTAAATCCAACTCATATTCTTCTTTAGGTTCTTGCCTTGGAAGGCTCAACTGCTAATTTGCAGTTGGGTATACTTCTTCTATAAGTTGTTCATTAACAACTTTCTCATCACTTGATGATGCATTCTTCTCATTTGTTACCTTTTCAAATATGCACTTGTCTGAAAATATTTGATCATTTGCATTCACACAACTATTGATTCCATCAGCATGTTTTCCCATAAATAAAAACAACAGACTTTGAACATACTCATTCCTCTATTTCTCCAAATTATCCAAAACTGTGTAAGCCATTTGCATACTCAGTATTTCAAAATATTATAATAATGCACTAGATCCTTCTTCATAAGCTTCAAAATACATATGGATACAGTCTGGAGTGCTAGGTCTGAAATTTTCTTGGATCAGTGAAAGAGAAAAAACAAATCTATGACTAAAATCAACACTTGACTCTTCATTTTGTTTCTTGATCTACTTTAACCTCATGACAAGGTCTGAGGGATCTCTTGAAAATTCTTTTCTATAATCAACCACTAATTTATCCAAGCAAGGAAAGGACTTCTTAAGAAAGCTTAGATACCAATCCTGAGCTCGTGCTTCAAGAGATCTGACAAAAAATATCATTCGCATATCCTAATCTCTAAATGAATGTTTCTCCATGAAGTTGGAGAAACTTTGAACATGTCCATCTCCTTCACATACGGTATACCCATCAAATCTAGGAATCTCCTTATAAACTTGAGCTAGCATACTTTCAATTTCATAATCAACCCATGAAAAATCTAACTGAGCATACAATGGGTCAAAGGAATTGACAATGGGTGCAATGAATTGGCAAGTAGATATAGTTTGATGGTCTCTTGACCAGGCTTGTTGAAACATTTGGTTTCTTTCATCCATTTATTTAAGTCCTCTTTCAAATACATCATTCCATTCAGGACTGAACCTAGGCTTATTAACTCTTGGGTTCTTACAGTTTGGGGTATTAGATGCTTGAAGATTATTATACTTTTGACACTCCTTGAAAAGTTGAATCAAAGTGTTCACTAGTATAGCAACTTTACATTGGTGATCCATGGATATTACAAATTATGGCTCACTAATTGTGCATAATTACAAGCCTGACCAAATGATGGACAATAGGGATAATTACTGACATAATGACAACCTGGGCTTGAAAACTATGACCATACAAATGGATGGAAACCCCTAAGATACACAAATGCATTCTAACCATCCAAACTAGCATATATTTGAGCACTAAACATAATCTTTCAATGGAACTGCAATTACATTCAACTAATCCAAAAAATAGGAGTGTGCAACTTTTAATTTATTGTTCTTTCCCTCTATCAGTGCTAACTCACTAAATATGGAAACAAAGGTTCTTCTAAGAAGTTCAAAAATGGTTTTCACACAAGAGTTTCTTGAAAACCAAGAGTGGGGAATACCTAGAAACTTTGCAGCTGCTGCAAATTGTCTTCTTGACTGGTAATATTTGTAGATCTGATACTTTCTTCAAATTTTTAATAGGTTCTATCAACAAAGTCACCACCTCTTTTCATAGAGGACTAAACTTCAAACGGTATGAATATCTTTCACATGTAAGCTTCTTTTTGAGTTCCTTTCCACTAGCAGAGCACCATAGATTACAAAACTATTTAGGTTCATTGCAACAAATCCTTCTCTACGGTTGAAATCCTTCAAACTTTAAACTAAAATCAGAATGAAAAATTATTTAACTCCATGTAATGACTCTTCAGGCTAGATTCTTCAATAAGAATTTTCTCCAATTCTCCCTAGTGGAGTCGCCATTTTGTTGGTGTCTTAAAAATGCAACCCAGCTAGGATTTGAAATTCTCTAAGAGGTAGCCAGCCTCTATATTAAAGAACCACAAAGGCTAGTGGCCAACTGACAAGATTCAATTAAAGACTGGCATCTCCTACACTTCTGGCTCCATAGGACCAAGGTGCATAAACCTACACAATGTTTAAAACTTAATTCAACCATACACACTGACATTGATTTTTATAGCAGATAATTGCCAATGAAACTACACCAAGGGAAGCATTGACAACTTAAAACTTGGCTAAATTTTCAGTAAATCAACCCTCTCTCAACCATTGGAAAGTAGGACACACAACCAACCAAACAGTAAGATTAGAAATTATTTTGTATTTAAATTTGTTTTTGAGATACACAAAACTGAAACATAGGTCAATGCCAATTCTGGGCCATGGAGTCAAACACATAAATGAATTCCCCAAAAAACAGACTTCAACTAGTGGATTAATTTTTTAATGCTTTGGATCAACTATTAGTGTCTTGCACCAACAATCCCTCTCTTGTTATCAATCAGATTCTTCTTATCAAATCCCATTTGCACACCTGAAATCACAATTACCTGCTCAAAGCATTTTAACCATTTCTTTGAAATAGAACAATGAATAAATAAAACAACCTCATGAAATTTGAGATGATAAACTCAAAGAAACTTTGTATTATTGAATTTACATGACTCAAAGTGTACAAATATGGAGACATTCATGAATCTGAAAACACCTTCATGATGTTATTTACATAAACTGGTTGTATTTACTCATAAATTCAGAAAATTACAACTTACAGACTCAAACAATGACTCAAAAATTATAATTCAGTAAGGTCCCTTTATGATTACCATTATTTTCACAATCATCTTTGAGTTGTTTTATTGCATTGTCAAGACCTGACATTAGAGACCTTGGGGTTATCTCTTTTCCCATACAGATTTGCCTTTCAAGAGAGATAGCATATAATATTTTGTCTGAGTTGTTGCCGTGTAGAAAACATCATCAACAAATCCCTCTCTTGTTATCAATCATATTCTTCTTATCAAATCCCATCTGCACACCTGAAATAACAATTACCTACTCAAAGCATTTTAACCATTTCTTTGAAACAGAACAATGAACAAACAAAACAACCTCATGAAATTTGAGATGATAAACTCAAATACACTTTGTATTATTGAATTTAAATGACTGAGAGTGTAAAAATATGGAGACAATCTGAGGACATTCATGAATGTGAAAACACCTTCATGATGTCATTTGCATAAACTGGTTGTATTTACTCATAAATTCAGAAAATTACAACTTACAAACTCAATCAATGACTCAGAAATTACAATTCACTATCTACCCAGCCCAATACAAAAACTAAGAACCCTGTAGAATGAGAGAATAATAGAAGATATAGAGGAAGAGAAGCAAGCAGGAGCAGCCCTAAATTCGATCTAGAAATGCCATCTAGAAGCTTCATTCACCATTGATCAAACTGAAAGGAATATCTCCTCTTCTTCCTTTGCAGCAACAAACTTATTCCCTCCAACTATTTTTTCTCATGATTTCCTAGTAACTAAAAGAATTCCCATGTGGAGAATCTCCAAATTCACCCACCTGGAAAATATCCTCTTTCCCGTGCAAAATTTTGTTTCTATTTTCTGCTCTTCATTTAACAATTCTATTGTATTTTATTTCCCAACAAGTATTAAAGTTTTACAATTTTAATACTTTGGCTCCAACTTTACTTTATTGTCCAACATGTTATATTTGTTTGAGCCAATAAAATATTCAACACAATAAATATTTACTCTCTCCATAAAACATTCCCGTGTACCTTCGCTTTTAAATAAAATCCCTAAATAGTGAATATTTTATTCATTTTCCAATTACCTAGGCAAAAATAAAAATTTACCCCCGGGCATTTCACCTCCTTCACCTATTTACCACTTTCCCAATGATTAAAATAATTCCTTACGAAATTACCCTGGGCATCAATAAATATTTCTCATTTGAAGTATTTTACCATTTAAAAAAAAAATCATTGGGCCCACCCTATTTTTAATCAAAAACTATGTAACTTTTTGAAAAATTAAAATGGGCTCCCCCCGTGCATTCTCGCACACCTCACAATAATTTTGATGTCATCACCAAAATCCTATGAAGTCAGCGAGGATGCCCTAAATTCATTATCTACCTAGCCGAGCACTCCATCTCATAGGTAATGGCATTCACCTCTATGCAATGCGAGCCAGTCACACCATCGAGCCTCTTCCTTCATTCATTTTATGCCTATCCTCACTGCCTTGATGGATGTCCATGCTCTTGTACGGGCCTGTCTCATCTAATATTCTCCTCATCTATTGGCCAATGCACCTGCGCACTATCCTCCATTCCTTGATGGATTCCCATTGCCTCGTGACTTCATTGTTTGCCTCATGCTATGCATGCCCCACACTCTTCATTTTCCATGATCTTAATTTCCTTGCTTCCAATACATATTGTGCATACCCTACAACATGGTGCCCCATACTGCTGCTGGCCACAAGCCTCCATCAAGCTTCGTGTTGCTCACTCCCAGCAACCATCGTGGCCTCCTCACATGGCGTGGGCCCCTACTTCTTACATGGTGTGGGCCTCCTCCTTATTTCTTCACCTAGCTGCATCCCATACTATTGGCCAGTGCACCTCACAACATGGTGCCATCCCTCTACATTGCGCGAGCCTCTCTCTGATTGCCCTAGGTGTGTTTCCCTCAGCTCTCTGCTGCTGCTTTGTGTGGCACGGTGGCTTTGCCCCTTGGTAACTCTACAAAATCTATTCATCATGTATTTTCTACCTTTCAGAATGTTGGTCGTGCCTCTATTTTCATACTCTAAAGGATATCCATGCTTTGTAGGTCGCGTACCCATCATCCATTTGCTTGAGAGTTTTAAATGTTTGAAACAGATATATTTTGTGCAATGCAGTGGAAATTCACTCATTGACCATATGCTTATTAGTTTCTAAGGAATTTTCAACAAATATGCTTTATGTTGTAGATGTGGTTCCCTCTATTTCATTCTAAGCATAGACTTCATCTTTTACTGCAGGACTAGAGCCTTTCTACAAAGTGTGTTCCCTCCATGTATGGTAGCTTTCCATTGCTTGGAGATTGTTGAGGACCTTTCAATGAATCCACTTTGTGCAAACACCCTTAGTTGTCTGGTAGTGGCGCCAATTGCATTGAAGTCTCCTCATTAAGTTAACTAACAATTTCGTAAAGCATTTTCGTGCACTCTTCACATTGCACAAAAACGTACTACAAAATTTCCAAGATAATTTTTGAAATGAAAACTAACTTTGAAATGCCCTATGTCCCTCAATTACAACATCAAAATATAATTCCCTCAAACAATTTTAATACACTTTCTGCCTTGGCTGTAAATTCAAGATATGCATCTCAAATAACCAGGAAACTTAGGCAGTATTATCTCGTGCAAAAATAATTTGTTCTTTCAATATCATGCAACTTGTTCAAACAACTCAACAGGATTTTAATAATGTTGTGGCTCCATCCTTTGGTAACTCAAGTGAAATGCCACTACCTATTCAGGGAATTTGCTTCAAGTCCTTTACTAGAGAATATTTATGAAGAGCTTACATATTCAAATATTTTGAAAAACCCTCTCATCTATAAGACTCTATGTTTGGCTGGAAATCCTATTATTGCATTCATAAGCTATGAATCAATATTAAAATATGTGGCCTACTATTACACTCACATAATTGAGTGCTATCCTCAAGAGTTCATCTTGCTTAATGCATTGCAAACTAGAGATCATTTGAAACAACCATTGATAAATTATCATATTCCAACTGACTAGACTCAACATTTACAACCTCATAATAATGCTAAGCATGTCGAGCCCCATGTGGGTCTAGCTAAAAAAAAATTGTTTTCAAACAAATTTCACCCTCAAATGACTTGACACCACGTTTTGAATGCACGTGAAGTGAAAACATGAACTGGGTCGCCCTTAAAATCTGCTTTCTGGCACATTTGGAAAATGGGAAAAACTGACCGAGTGGGCTCTGGAATCAATCTAGGAAACCAGTCAAATGACCATATGAAGCAGTGAGAACTTGCAGACATGCAAACATTTGATTCAAGAGTATAGTGCAAAAGATGGCTCAGAGAAATAGATCACGAGGAACTGGATATTAATCGGAAAAGTTGCCTAGTCAGGCTTTTCTGAAACAATAGCTATTCTGAAACAATTGAAACTCATTCATTGCCAATTTGTAAAATTAGCAAATCAACCCCTGAGGAGCTGCCTTTAGACACATAAGTTCATTAAGATACCCTGAGCATGTGTGCAAAACGAATTCGCTTGAATCATCACCGATCAAAAGATATTGACGGTCGAAGTTAGTTCTCTGAAATGCTATTAGGAATGCAGATGCAAAACTGAACAAATTGCATTTGTTTTCGATCTGCTAAAAATAACAGATCAGATCATGAGGCTCTAAAAATTGACATCGGACATCATTTAGGTATGGAGAACAGAAAAAATCAGTTGCTCTGACATGACAGTCAACTGGTTGCAAAATCCAAGCTCAAACAGGAGGTTGTTTTGCAAAATTGAACATCTGCAAACAACATAATAGTCTCCAAACCCTCCAGCGTCACTTTTCGAAACTCTAAAAAAACTTATCATTGGAAGCTAAAAATTAACATGTGTGCTCACATAGGTCAACTGAATGTGTCTGCAAATGGGTTTTGCATGAAAATCATCAGGCTTTAAAATTCAAGCCTCCAAAGTGGGTCCCCTAGACTAATTCATCTAGTGGACCTCTGAAAGTGCAGAAGCAAAATTTTGAAATAGGCATCGCAAATTTGCAAAATTTGAGAGTGCCATCATGTTGTACAAATATATAGATCATGAACAATCATACCGTGAAGAGAAAATAGTGGAATCACAGGGCGCTCGCAAGTGAGTGATGCAATCCCATTCCCTTCACCAATAGAGTGTCATCAAAACTGAAAAAACTAAAACATCAAATAACTAGAGATGAACATATATCAATATCAACTCCCATAATCAACTATGCTAACCAAAAATCATTTCATAATGAATAATCACCAGTATAGTGTACAATCACATCTCAATATAAAATCCATCATTGCTCCAATGTCAACGATCAAATA
The DNA here is from genome assembly GCA_007115665.2 of Sequoiadendron giganteum. Taxonomy (NCBI): domain Eukaryota; kingdom Viridiplantae; phylum Streptophyta; class Pinopsida; order Cupressales; family Cupressaceae; genus Sequoiadendron; species Sequoiadendron giganteum. Next base: position 144,036,954 of record CM021108.1, read on the forward strand.
ACAACATAGTATCTGTAGATGTGAAAAACACATCATACATTAATCATTTTCTCCTTAATTAATTAAATAAAATTATTTAATTAATCTCCTAAGGTTCCTCAATTTAAATAAATAAACCCAAATGTTTAATTAAAGCTCTAAATATTAATTTTCTTCTCATTTGGTTTAAAACAAATCCAAAAATATGAATCAAACATCATATCAGCTAAATCATCATCTTAATTAAACAAATCCCTAATTAATGCTAAGCTTAGCCCATGTCCCATCCTCTAGCTTTTCCCATTCACACAATAAATCATTTATTTTGATTTATTAAACTCTATTTTCCTCACAAAGCACATTCCCAAGGAATATGCCCTCATTAACTCCATTTGTTTAACTCTTTTGTCCAAACAAATTTCCCCCCAAATCTCTCAACCATATGCATTTAATGACATTTTCTAAATTTGAAACTCACCTAATTGCATTTATCTTGCACAAAGAACAAAATGTGCTCAAGCTTTCTCCTCTCACATTTTGACAAGTGGAATGAATCTATTGGTTGACAATTAGTCCCACATTCCTCAACTTTTCCTCTTCTTCTCTCAACCTCACCTATAAATTCAAGGGGTTTTCGTCTTCATTGGCATCTATAATTTGGGCATTCTTACTATAGGAAACTTGAGTTATTCTTATCTCTTTGTCTATCTTCATTCAAGCTTATCTAGGATTGGGAAAGGGCTCCTTCACATACCAAAGGTGCACCAATCCAATATGGAATAGGTATGCATTGTGCTTCTTTTATGGTTTCACTTAGTTTTTTTTTTTACTTTGTTTATGAGGTATAATGTATTATTTCATAGGAGCATTTATTTATTTGTTTAGTCTTGAACTCACCATGCTAACAAGTGTTGGAGTTAATAGCTAATTTGCAAATTTACATACTCACATGTGGCGCTAGAAGGAGGGGCGACTGAGAATTGTGTTTGTAGCAACAATTTTTGAGATTTTCCTATGTTGTGTTTTTTTTTAAATGGTTAAATGGTAGCTGTTAAAAATGTGCCTGAAATCCCTTTCCTCGGTAACAAGTTTGACTAGATGCTCCATCCTAGTAGTTCTATGATAGCTTCAAATGTGTAATCATTAGGCTAAAGCCCCTTTTGCTTCAAAATATGAAACATTCTTCTTACACTTTCTACTAAAACATTGTGTAGGCAATTATCATATTTGAGCTAAGTGATTTTATCTTACTCGAAACCTCTCTGTCGATCCATCCTTGCTAATGAAAAATCTAGTATACGGTCCCACTAGATTGGTTGTTGCCATTGTTGGACCCTTCGATGTTGTCACCACTGTTGGCCACAAAACACTATGTTTTCTTCTCATTTCAGAGGCTTCTCCTCTCTAGAACTATCATTCTTTCCCTGCCTTTGTTTTTCTCCTTTTGTGGTGATGAATTCCAATGGCAAGTGCACATGCTGCTAACGACGCAGCTACCACACAACAAACTACGAAGACTCGTCGGCTACCCATTCCAGTTGAGGTGGCGAACCCTAGCATGCATATTCATAGGAAACAAAAGGTCCTTCATTGATCCTCACTATGGAATGTAGATTATGTACCAAAATCTCTCTTCACATATGGAACAATCACCCCACAATTTATTTCTTCATGTTGTGGCATAAATTATCTTTTGAAAATTTCCTTTTTGTTTTCATCCAAAAAATAACGTATCTTCTGGCATATAGATTATCTTCTACTTAATTGGTAATGAATAGGCCTGGTGTGGCAGAGGGAAGGTCATCAAGCATCACTCTTTTTGAGACAAGATGTGAGATAAAGAAATTTTTTCATGCTAGTCAACTTGTTGAGAAGGCTACGCCACCATTTATTATGGTTTCATTCCAAATCGCGAAGGTCTTTAGTTAAGTATAGAGATGTACACACTTTCTAAGGCATGATAAAATGATGTTATCTTTCTCTTTGATGAGGACTATTTGAGTCAGCTAGTGCTATATTTGTGAATCTAATATGCACTAAATAGGAATTCAGACTTTCGGCGTAAGTGGTTAGCAGAATAGATGGGCACAATGGGCAAGTCAAAGTTTTAACTCTTTGAGAAATCTAGGCCTCACAAGATGACACAAAGAAACTACCAACCTCTATGCTACCTACTTGTCATTAACTCCTCCATTAACTCATTCACATGACTCCAATTTGAGAGTATTTGACATGTGTATGCTATGATATTATACGCAAGGAACGTGTGCTAATCAACTATGAAAACTGGATATGAGATGGAATGTATTTCTAATCAATATTAAATTACCTCTATGTATGAATACCATAAATTTATATTTCTTAAGTTGTTTTCCACTAATTTGAGTGCCATTTCTAGCACTTAATGCTTCCATACCTACCCAATCGAGTTTGCAAGGGAAGTCTTCCTATCACTAATATTGTTTCTCGACAATTTGTTTTCTTGTGGCTGCATTTAAAAGATCTTTGTGGTGAACGCTTAAGCTTATTACTTTGTTCCTAATGCTTCAGCCAATTGATCAAAATAACTCCATGCATACCTAATCAATGTTTTCAAAATCAATTAGTACTCCTAGAAAATATTTGTTGGGTATCAATTAATGCATATCACCCTTTTCATAATCAGTTAATCATTATTTGTGGAGTTAATTAATGAATAGATAGCTATTGGCCGGTATTGAATATTCGAACATTGATTGGAACTTCCGACTTGGAATTGCTTAGAATATAAATTTTCTAACATTGTAATCATTATTTATTTTACAAAACTTTGCATGACAAATGTAATTTATTTTGTGAAAGTAGTGATGTATTCTTGATCTTAAACATAGTTGTGATTTTAAAGAAAGTTCTGATTTTGTGTTATTACTTTATAGGTTAGGTTGGCTTTTGAAGTTGAGCATCGAAGTTGAACAAAGAAAAATGGAGTGGAGTGGAGTTAGAAAACCAAACATTGAAATGAAGACTTGAGAAAAAAAACATTTTTTAATGCTTATTGTGATAACTTGGAGGCTCCAATTCCTACTTTTGTTTTCTATTTTGAACCAACTCACTTCAAATTTTGAGTTTAAAATTAACCATTGATTTGATATCTTTAACTTGGTTAAAATTGAACTTAGAAACTTACTAGATTTTGATTTGGGCTAAAATTGAACAAACTCACACTTCAAATATTGGTGCTTTAAAAAAAATTCATTAGTGCTTTTATGGTCTAAAATGAAAAAGTGTTTTTCATGCTTTGCAATAGTTTTCACAAATTAATATCATTTAAAAGGCATATGCACTTCTCTCATGATTCATGGAGATCTTGAGAATCAAAATTATTTTCGTGATATTATATTGTTTAAAATATTGCCTCCACACTTTGATTTGGGATCTAAAATTGAACAAACTTGTCTAGTGTGAGAAAAAGGCATTGCGAGTGTTCTCTCTTTGTCCATGCAAGAAAAGATGATTGAACTACAAATAAACTTACTCGCTATTGTACACTTTTAAAGAGCTTGCCTTGGTGGGAAGAAGTGCTCACCCCAAGGGAACGACTCAAACCAGTAATGAGCAAAACGCCAAGCTACTCCTAACCGGTATACATATTCAAATGGTGAGGAAAGTTCATCATTACAGGAGCTCCTATGAACAAGTAGGTGATAGTCTTTATATGGGTTGATATTTCCTCTTTTGTGGCCTTCTGAATGGGTACCCTGATTACGAACCAATTTGTGTAGAGGCCAAAATCCTAATCTATTTGTTGGTGCAAAAGGTCATGTCCTTTGAAGCCATCCCACATATACATGTGATTCTATTGTAGAGATGAAAAGTATGCCATGGGAGATTCATGCATATTGATGCTTGATTGAACTGAGAAGTGAGTGCACTATAAGGGGGATCTTTTGTGGTCAAGCATCTAATCATCCGCATTGAATATGCGCAGCTGGATTTATCCAAGTGGGAACCCAACAAATATTTTATTTTCAGCCTAGGGTTCTGCATGTCATTGGAATCAAAAAACTTTGCTTGGATCTAAAACATTGGAAAAAATAAATTCACAAAGAAATTTAAAATTTCAAACCATTTGGAGAAAACAAATATCCTTTGACAAATCTACATGCTTTTGCTTTCCCTAGGGATTCCATCCTTAGAGGTTTCTAAGTACTTGGGTTTAATCATCATTTGTTTTCACTAAATTCAACTAAAGGAACTATGCTCTTGAAACCTTTATTTTCACATAATGGACCTTGTGGAATGAAAAGGAATTGAGACATAGAAATTTAGTTTGAAACTTTAATCAAAGAACTATTTGTGGTAAAAAGAATTCATTAAGCAAAGATAAAGACAATCAATCCCACATATGTGTTCTCTCAAATGATTTCCCACAAGATCAAAATCCAGAAACCTAGGATCAAAAAGATTCGCCAAAATGCTCATGAGGAGCATCTTGAACTGCTTCTTGAAGTTAGAGAAATATTCATTTACAAATTTTACAAGAAAGCTTCAAAAAACAACCCTAACTTGTATGAGTTCTATTATCAATAAAATCCTGAGCTTTTTCAAAGGTTTTCTTTTCTCGAATAGGAAGTGTCAAGCATGTTCTTCAAAAGTGAGATCTTGTAAGAAGGATTTTTATCTAGGTCAAGTCTAGGATCAAAATCAATCACTCTCATTCATCCCTCAACCATCAAAATTAGTCAAATCACCTCACCAACCAACTCTTGAAAACTTTGTAAACATCATTTATGCTAAACTTCTAGGTAAAATAAAATCACTCTATTTGACTTAACACACTTAGTCAAACTATCATCTTGTGCACGAGTTTACAATAGGATAACACAACTTCCTAGGGTTTACACATTCATTATCACTTTGTTTCGCTTAACACATTTAGCCAAATTATCAAATCCATAATCACCTTGTTTGACACACTTAGTCAAACTACCCTCTTGTATGAGTTTACTTTAAGTTAGCACAACTTCCTAAAGTTTACAAGTGCATTATCACTTTTTCTTGACTTAACACACTTCGTAAAACTATAAATCCATCACAATCAATCAAATCAAGTCCTAAAAGTTTAGCATTTCCCTCAAGGTTCCTCAAGAGTTTCATCATCCGTATCACCCATCTTTCATTTATCTCATCCCCATCATCACTTTGATCCTTAAATTATCCTAGTTCTTCTTTTGTTTGTGCCTAAGGTTAGACCAATCTAGGGGGTTAGAGGTTCATCTCTTGCATTCCTAAAAATTGATCTCTATTTTGTGGTTCAAACTCGATCTCAACACAAGAAGAATATGGAGAAAAACAAAGAAACATCCATTTCGAGCGATCTAAGTCAAACCAAAACAACATTCGACCCAACAATGACCATTGAACTACCAATCAATCCTCCTCAAGTACCTAAAAATTCTCAAGAGGAAGCTCATATAGAGGACATCACTGACAATGGGATGACACAATCAGAACTTCTAGAAATGGTGCAAAACCCTGAGAACCATTGAATTGTCAGTTCCATGCTGAGGTTGTACCTATCCCAATACATGCTAGAGTTAGCAAAAGAAGGGGCTAAACTCCCTTTTGACTTTGATGTAAGCACCATTGTGGAGAGGTCTCTCACTATCATGCCCTCACCCACATCCACACTTCCACTTCAAAACGTCACTCAATATATCCCCCAAATCATATTATCTATCACTTCAACCCTGTCGGTTGTTAACAAAGGAAGTACCATGTTTCGTCAACTCCAAAACTATGACCTTGTGAAAAACCGAGGATTGAATGCAAGTGCCACATTGGATCAATCTATCCCAGTAATTCCATTACACCCATACATCTCACTCACATTTCATGATCATACCAATTCCTCCTCATTTCATGCAACACCAAATTATCCTTTGGACATGCAAACTTCTTTCCCTATCTCACAAAGAGAAGGTGACTTGTTTGGAGTAGGGGGATCTTGGATCCATCATCATCACTTCCAAGGACTGCACCACCCATCTTTCAACCACTTCCACCCCTACTGCTCACATCTACATCATCCCTCGGGTTGGGTTTGCCTTCTCTTCCTGTCATCAACCAATCAAGTCAGAAGACCTTAAAAAATCCTCTAGCAGTTCCATTTGTATCGCAACAACAAATGGAAACCATCCAAACAACTACAGCGATCAACACATCCACATTCCTCAAAGCATAGTTTCTCACGGACCGAGCACCTCGATCACACCATCCATAGCTCAAACTCTGATCATTAACATGACCGTTCCACTCATCACAACGGTCAACATTCTTCCTAATCCACCGAAATTACAACCAAGGAACAACACGACCAATTCATTTACCATGACGTTGCAAGCTGCTCAACAAAAAGCACTGCAAAATCAGTAGGCCACACAACTAGTTTCAAAACAATCACAAGCGCAATTAGCAGCACAACAAGCACAACAAGCTGCGCAAGCCCAAGCCTTGTTACAAAAATAAGTCGCACAAGCTTCCCAAGTTGTGCATACAGTTGAAGTCACCCAAGCTACCCAAACTGCACAAGCAGCACATGTCGCTCAGATTGCATAGGCAATCAAAAAAGTGCATGCTCAGGCACAAGCCCAATTCCAAGCTCAACAAGTGCAAGCGCAAGAATAGTACCAAGTACAATTGCAAGCACAATAAGAAGTGTATTAGAAATTCTTGCAAGACTATCAATTGTAGTAGCAATATGACCAGCAACAAGCATTTTTGGCACAACAACAACACAACTAACAACAAGCATTATTGGTGTAGCAGTAGCAGGACCAACAACAAGCGTTGTTGGCTCAACAAATAGTGCATGCATCACTTGCTTAGCAAATCTTGCAACAAAACCACACCAATGTACCACCCATAAATCTCACACCCCAGATTGTATTTACCCCACCTCTTGATCTGCAAGGTGACGTAACAACACAAATCAAATTTCTCTCATAGCAAGTGCTAGATCTTCAATTAGGGAAGATAGTCAGGACACCACGCAACTCGTGCCCCTATCCATTTGACAAAATATTAGCAATGGTACCATTCCCGAAGAGATTCAAAGTCCCCAAATTTGATAAATATCATGGAATGGGAAACCTAAAGATCACATCAGGGAGTTTCAGGTACATTGCATGGAATTCACCTACAATGACACGTATCTAATGTGGCTATTCCCTCGCAACTTGGTTGGTGATTCTATGGAATGGTTTTCTTGTATACCTATAGGAATAAAAAAAAATTAGGAAATTAAAGATGCATTCCTCCAAAATTACGCATTCAACATTTTTGTGGATGTTAGTTTGGAAGAAATTTTTGAACTCAAATAGGGTAAGGGGGAATGATTTACCACCTTTCTCCAATGATGGCAAGCCAAGGAAAATCAAAGCAAGTAGGCCATGCTAGAAGAAGAAATAATTTGTTCCATCATTGCCAATACAGACAAAACCTTGGCATTCTATCTATAGATGCAATGCATCACTACGTATGATCAACTGATCCCCAAGGCACTCAATATTGAACGAGTTCTTGTTACACATGAGGGGGGTATGTGGAGGATCATGATGGGCCAAAAAGTGGCGATATGTAAGTTATATGATGGTCCATGTGGCTGATGACTTTTTTTTTACCCAAACTTGATGAAATAAAAATGCTTTTTAAATGATATTCTCAGCTCTCGACCAATATAAATTATGCTTTACCTTGAATTTATTAAATAATTATTATTCATTTTCTATTTGAATAGGACTAAAGTCTTGATTGATAGGCTAATTGAAAAACATCTATATCTTTCAAATGGTATCACATTTTTTAAATCTGAAACATGTATCACATTCTATGCTTCAAATACAATAGGATTAAAAAAAAAAATTGAATTTCATAAATTTT
>CM021108.1:144044952-144220541 GCA_007115665.2 Sequoiadendron giganteum
AGAGAGAGAGGTAGGTAGAGAGAGTAAAGGGAGATATAAAGAAGTGGAGAGGGAAGGAGAGACAAATGGAGAGGTAGGGATCAGGGGAGAGATAAGGATTTAGAGAGAGGTGAGAGAGTGAAATAGAGAGAGAGAGAGGTAGGTAAGGAGAGGGAGGGGAGATAAAGGGAAGTAGAGAATGGATGAGAGAGGGAAGAAGAGGTAGGGAGGGAGAGATAGGTGAGATAGAGAGAGAGGAGGGAGGGAGGGATATTTAAGGAGAGAGAGATGAGATAGAGAGAAAGAAAGTAAAGAGGGAAGGGGGAGAGAGAGAGGTGATGGAGAGAAGTATAGGTGTAAGGAGGAAGGTAGAGAGATTTAGCGAGGGAAAGAGAGAGGGAGATAAAAAGAGGTATATAGGGGTAGGTTAGATAGAGAGATGTAGAGTGAATTTTGGTGGAAGAGAGAGAGGAGGGAGGGATAGGTAAAGATGGATAGTTGAGATAGATAGAAGGAGAGAGATATAGGTAGAGAGAAGGTAAAGAGAGATAGAAAGAGGGGAGGGAGAGAGGAGAGATAGAAAGAGGGGGAGGGAGGGAGAGATAGAGAGAGTAGAGAGGGAGGAGAGAGATAGAGAGAGGTGATAGAGAGAGAATTAGAGAGGGAAAGAAGGTGGAGATATTGAGAGAGGAGGCAAGGAGGGAGAGAGAAATAGGTATAGAGGGAAAACTAGGTAGAGAGAAGTAGATATGAAAGGAGAGATATAGGGAGAGGTAGGGATGGAGAGAGAGGTGAGACAAAATAGAGAGAGGTCTAGGTAGATAGAGGGAGGAGGAGATAAAGAGAAAAATAGAGGGAAGGAGAGAGAGAGGAAGAGGTAGGGATGGAGAGAGAGAGGTGAGAGAGATAAGAGAGAGGAGGGAGGAATAGGTAGGGAGAGAGGGGTGAGATAGAGAGAAAGAGAGTAGAGAGGGAAGGGGAAAGAGAGAAGTGAGATAGGTGATAGAGATGTGTGATGGAGCTTAAAAGTAGAGAGATAAGGAGGAAGGTGGAGAGATTGAGATGGAAGGAGGGGGAGAGAGAGAGATGTATAGAGGGATAGGTTAGATAGAGAGAAGTAGAGAGAAAAGGTGGGTGAAAGGAAGAGAGAGGGAAAGAGAGAGGGGGAGAAAGAGAGGTGAGATAAAGAGAAGTAGAAAGGGAAGGAGAGAGAGAGGGAGATAGAGAAAATTAGAGAGGGAGGGAGGGAAGGAGAGAGAAGTGAGATAGAGAGATCTATTGAGGGAAGGAGAGAGATAATGACAAGATAGAGAGTAGAGAGGGGAGGAGAAAGCGAGGGAAGCAAAGAGATAGAAAGAGAGGAGAGGGAGGGAGGGAGGGATAGGTAGGTATAGAGATAAAAGGAGAGGGATGAGAGATAGAAAAATGTAGAGAGGGAAGGAGGAAGGGAGATAGATATTGGAGAGGGAAGGGGAGAGAGATGGACATGTAGAGACATAGTTCTTTAGCTCAAGGAAGATATTATTAGATAAAGGGATGGAGATAGTGAGAGAGAGAGAGGTCTAGAGAATAAGAGATGAAAATGAGTGAGATAGAGAGAGAAAGATGAAATTTGACCTCCTGAGTACTAAAATTTGACCTCTTGATTATTGAAATTTGACATGTTGATTACTGAAATTTGACTAAGTCTGAATTTGTTAAGATCTTCCAAAAACTAGAATTTGCATTATAAATCTTAGAGATCTAAAACCACTCTCAAACATCCTGCTTATATATTCATGAAATATAACTTAAAGTATAAGAAAGTAAATTGACATTTATGTAAATGTCAACTTATACTTAAATTTTTATTTCATGTATATAGTTTCCCTGACAAAGAAAGAGAAAATCTAGTTATGTGCAAAGTAGGTCATTTGCCACTCGCCAAATGACTCATCACATTTGCCGCACGCCAAACGACTCATCACATTTGGCGCACGCCAAATGACTCATCACATTTGGTGCACGCCAAAAGGCCTGCTTTAGACGTGTTAATTAACAGGATTTGCTAAATTTTCTCATATTTTCATCTGTGCTCCCCATCTCATTTGCACGTCTTTCAATGCAACTTTATAAAAAAAACCGTGATAGTGTTAACCTCTGTCTCAGCTATCTAAATATATAATTATTTTTTCATTTTGATTTAGTTAAGGTTTTGATCCATGGCTTCTATTGTAAATGCCTTCGTTTTTGGTGAAAAACCAACATGTGCTAGGTTTAGGATAGATTTTTACACGTTCATCGGAATGTGAAACAAATTACGTTTTTTGAAACTAGACTCCATTCTACACATTATGAAAAAAAAAAAATTAATTTTCGATTAGTTTACAAAAAAATTGGGGGGAAGCACGCTCAAATTTTAGCTTTTCAGGATGTGTCCACTTTGAAAATTCATAGAATATTATATATTCATTAAATAAATTATCTGAAAGAAGGAGGATAAACTACATGGTGTTAGCTAATTTCTCACCATTGGGATTTTTGAAATTCTAAAAAAAATGTTAACCAAAAAGGGGGGAGCCCTCAGGCACTATGCTATTTTTTCTGATAAAAATAGGACCTGTTTTTCCCTCCCCCCCTTTTTCAGACCCTTAATCTTCATTAATTTCAAAAAACAATAGTAGCTTAGAAACTAGACTCGGAGCACTTCAACTTTTGTTCTTGCCGCATCTTGAAATTTTGAGCGTAACTATCTTCATTTTCTCGTGCAAATCAGATTTTTCTGATTTCAAAAAAAAAATGTGGCATCTTAAGAGCCAAAATTGTGTCACAAATTGGTGCACTTACCCAAATGCGGTGCATTTACTATAACCTATCTACCTACTACATATGTGTTTCACTAATGCAAATGTAGTTAATTAACCCGCATGCATGCATTCCATACATACATATGTGGAGCATTTTCTTACAAATGCGTTTAATTCCTAAAATGCCTATCCTAGCCTAGGCGTGTTTTAGCATATGCGTCATTCTGCAGGCAAATGCGGTGCATACAACGGCATATGCGGCGATCCCGAAAGACCGCATATGATTATTAACTTTTCAAGGCCTAAAAATACGTGCACAAATAACTTTCAAGAGTTCATTTTCCAATACATACCGATGGTCCTGCGTCAGCTGGCCGCCTGGAGGTCTGGATCTAATATCCTCGATGTGCAGTGTATGGAATGGGAGCCATCTTCGTCCAATAGTCAAAGAAAAATCTCAGTTCTTCAAACTCCTCCGGGTGCAAATGAATTGGTTTTCAACCTAATTCTTATTTATAGCCAGGGTTTGGGTGGCATTTCTTCTGACCTTGTCTATTGGCCGCTTAAGCTTTCAACTTCAATTGACCCGTACACGTCTATATCACATCCAAATTCAATTTTGTCAACTCCATAGCAATTCTGACCATCAAATTGACTTATCGGGAATATTTCTTGATTTTTTTGGAAATTTTTCAAGAATTTGTCAATTTTCCCGAGGGGGCATACCCTAACCTATTTCATGTTGGGGCAGGATCGGGGCATATTTTCTTTGACACAATGCCGAAACAACATTGTATCAAAGTGGGGCAAACTGGAGACACCAAAAATTGGTCTAGGCCTACGAGCACCACTTTCAACATAATTTTCTAATATCCATGGTCATTGATTAAATAATGTTAATTATTTAATTACCTTTCTAACACATATTTCCTCTATTAATTAAATACCCTTTTTAATTAATTCATTAATTCATAATAACCTTTATTCAACTTGATTAATTAAGTAAATCATATTTGTTTAAATATGTCGCTAACTAATTAATTCTTCCTTCTTAATTAAATAATTTATTATTTAATTACCCCCTTTGTCATATTTCAACTATAATTAAATATTTATTATTTAAGTATTCATTTAACCCCCTTTATCTATAATTAAATATTTATTATTTAATTATTCAATTTATTCTTTTCAATAGTCAAATTAAATAAATTATCTTAATTTATTTAATTAAGTCTTTCATTTTTGAATGTTGAATTAAATTAACATTTAATTCATTATTAATTGTTTATCTCACATTCTTCTATCGTTCAGTTATCTAAATCAGTCACTCACCTTCTGACTCCATATCTATTTTAAATCCACTAGTTATCTCTGGGTTCGGTATCTAATCGTTTCTGCGAGAAGACTCTCTGTCACAACTAGTCAGTTAACTAGTTTTAACTCATGTTTGCATTTGAATGCATTATTCTTTGAGTTCTAACTTTGTCTTTGACATTCAAAGTCTATTTCTTCTATTTTCGAAGACTCTTAACTGAAGATTAAGATTTTGAACTCTTGTTCTTTCTATTTTTGAACAGTCTTGACACAAGATTAAGTTGTCATTCTAATTTAGTCTCTATCCTGCACTCATGTTCTAACTCACGTTCTATCTGACATAGAACTCACATTGCATGGCATTCATCAATCTCATCCGTTGATCTCTCTTTCAATCTGAGTCGATCGTTCGAAAACCCAAAATCTATAAAATGGCTTGTCATTATCATTATTCCTCCTCCCGAAATCATACACTTTTGAGAAGAAACTTATCTTTGATATTTTTCTTAGGCATTCAACAAGGTTATGCTTGCATCAATACTGAAAATCTATGGGAAAGAATACTGAAAAGGAAAAATGGAGAAGAGAAATCGAGATAATTCAAAGGAGTGGACGCATATTCGGTGAGAGCTTTCCAATTGATTTGTTTAGTTTAATTATGTTTACTTGTTTTGTTCTTTTTTGTTTGATTTAGATTAATATTGATTTAGATTAGGATTAACATCGTCTATTCTAGTTGCAGATCATATCCATATTTTATTCTATGTTACAAATATTATTTTATGAATTAATATAATTTATACTTATAATAATATTATCATTAGTACACAAATTAAAAAATTGAAACATACATATTATATTTATTTTACTTAAAACTATTTCTTGATATTTTTTTTTACAATTATATAAGTAATATTATTAAAAATAATTATCATTGCATGTTTATGTTTTAACTTCTTATAATACATTAAATAATTATAATTATAAAAAATTGAGCATTAATAAATGCATGTAGCTACCTTTTATTCCATTAAGCTAGAATATAGACATACATTATCCTACAATTTACATTATAATGATTAATATATTATTTACATGATTTAAATAATAATTAACATTAACAAAAATATCTATTAACTTTTGAACATTATTAAAATCGCCAATGTTTGTCATTTAAAATACGTCATTTCATATTTAACATTTATTAAAAATATGTTACTTAATAGTGAATAGCATTTTTGGTTCATAATGGTGCGAATATAGCTTGCATGTTGAGTGAAAATCATGTTTCATATTCTGAATTATCTTGAACTGTTTGTTGTGAACCGTTTTTCTTTAACCATTTTAGCTTTTAGATTTATTGAACCACATCTCTCACATCATTCCATCTATGCTTCACATTTTCTCATAAACTTTTTTCCTCTACATTTTTTTATGATGCATTGTTCCTCTATTTCACCTCACCTATTCTAGAGGTAAGCTTTTTCTTACATTTGTTTCTCTACTTTTTTTAATATTATTTTCATACTTATCTAATTCTTTCTTGATTATTTTTCAATCAAATACTGCTACAAAGATTAACAATTTTTAAAATGGAGAGAATATCCAAAACATATTTGATTGTTGTGTGATTTATTCTTTACTTCGCACAAACCAGCGATAGCCTTGAACTAGGCCAACCCAACATTCCCCTTCTTTTTTGATGGGGATTTAGATTTAGGCTCAACACATGGTTCATTTTCAAGCAAGGGGTTTTTTCTCTTAGGACCCACCAAAGAAATAGGGGAAGGTTTATCAGTGGCAAGGTCAGGTGGCTCCAATTCTTCCACATGAACAACTGAGATGGGTTTTGGGGGGCATGGTGCCAAATGGAAGTGATAGAGCCTCAAGATGAGGCCCTGGTGCATAGGTAGGGGAGGCAGCAGGTCAAGGTTAAGAGTGACAGCTTCATGATATTCGTTGATCAAATTTTATAGGGAGATCAACAGGAAGAAAGGGAAGTTGAGGCTCATTTTGTGTCTTAGGTGGTTTACCGGTGACAGGTGATAAAAATAAAAATCCTTAAATATACCTTCTAAAGTAACATATTTCATGATAGCAAGATGCACCTTATCCCAGGGTTTGGGCAATGCTTCTTTGTCGAAACTCAACTACTTCTTAACCAACTTCTCATTGTCCCTGAAGAAGGCATTGAGGCTTTCGAGGTCCTGCATTTTGGTGTGATTCTTATACTTATTTCCATTGCAATAAAGGCCCATCACCTTGGAAATCACTTCCTCATTGACCTAAAATGAGATACCACCCATGGTGACACTCCTTCCCCTCCACGAACCAGCAAATTGAGCCAAAAAAATTTCATCATGGCCCACTAGATTTTCTAACAACGATGCCAATCACCTTCCATATAGATATCCCACACAATGGGGTCTACAATTTTTTTTTGCAGTTGTCAAGCTCAGTCTTGACCCTATCACCACCCATATTAATCCACAACACATGGAAACTAGCCCAGGAAAATTAAGTTAGCCAAAAAATGGACTGGTCATCGGTGAATTTACTCGCCCTTATAACATCATTACCAAGCCACCCAGGACAAAAATGTGTATTTAAAGCTTTTAGAAGTTTACACACTCCAGTAGTCATTCCCAATGAAGCCAACAAGGCCAACACCATGGGGCCATAAAATTTCCTTAAGTACAATAAGCTATGATGAGAAATATCAGATAAATAATATCTGATGTGCCAATAATCTTGTTGAAGTTACACATTTTCCCATATCTTTTAACCATGGGGCCAAAATTTGAAATTCTTAAGTACAATTCATTAAATCTTATGATCATCATTAACTTGAACAAAAAATAATTATCCATCAAGTTGGAGATAAACCTCACAATACACACATTCTCAAAGATTTGATGGGATATGGGATACATTTGATTAGACAACCAATAAAGGTGAAGGACCCCACCATTCTCGACATTAATCTTTAAACTCGCCACATCATCCAACTTAGTCCCCATCATCACAGGTCCTAACATGTAGTGCCACATGTACCCACAAAAACTAGCATTGTTTCCCATCATTAAAACGAATATACTTCTCTATTCCGCAACGGTTAAACCTTGTATATTTTTTTTGGTAGACACTCAAGTATTTCCAACATTTTCATAGACTCCAAGAGGAACCCAAGTTGGCCAGGACATTCACCACTTGGTTACCCTCATGAAAGGTGTGAGACAACAATTTCCTTTCCAATTTTGAGATCAATAAGTTTATGTCCAACAGGATATCCTTGATGTTCCAACCATGAAAATGACCATGATTAACAGAGTCAATCACAATCATAGAGTCCCCTTCAATGTGTAGATCTTTTATGCCTAGGGTGACAACTAACTCGATGCCCTTGAGTAGCTCCCATGATTCAACTATCATAGAATATTGTATGCCTATTCCTTGAGAAAACCCAACAACAAAGCTTCCCTTGCAATCCCTAATAACACCACCAATACTGGCCATACCAAGGTTCCCTTTAGCCGCTCTATCAAAATTCAATTTGAACCACCCAATTCTCGGTGGGTTCCAAAAAATGTTCCTTCTAGCTAGAGACTTGGAGTTATCAAAGGAGTTGGTCTCCAGTTTTATGTTCCATGTTTTTTCCATTTTGATCTCTCATTTTGTAGGGGCGATGTTTGGGGTTTCCAAGTGTATAGAGATACACTTTCAGTAATAAGTTTGGACCTTATGTCAAAAACTTCCTTGGGGCTCCTCTCAATGCCTTTGAAGATCCAGTTGTTCCTTTCTTTCCAAAGACACCAAAAAAATATGGGGGCAATTATCTCCAAATTTTCCCGGGAGAGGGTGTTGGAAGGGTCTAGTTCATCCTTCAATAAAGGATTTTAAGTCCCCATTCAGAGTCCAATAAGTATCCAACTTTCTAAAAGGTAGTTCCCAAATTTCAGCAACAAACAAGCAATGTAGCAATAGGTGGTCCATCGACTCTTCATTATTTTTGCATAACATGCATCTATTCAAAATCTAGAATCCCCTCTTCCTTAAGCTATCTTGGGTTAGTATTCTATTGTGGCAAGTCATCCACCATAAGAAATTTATTTTGGGTTTCAAGTGTCTATTCCAAATCAGTTTCCATATTCTACTTTGAATACCTTTGTCTGACGAAAAATTGTAAGTTGTCCTGATAGAGAGATTACCCTTTATTTCCATAGTCTAGAAGAAATCATCCTCAACATATGAAATGGGGATTTTGCTTAAAGAGAGTAAGTCCTATAAGGAATTGGCCAACCTTTTCAAATCTAGGGAAAAGGGGCAACACAAACCTAAGTCTTTCCATTTCTTGATACCCTATTGACCATGAAGGTAATCATAAACATTCCTACCAAAGAAAATAAGCGTAGGCTCCATCAGGTTCTTGAAATCAGATAGGGCCAAGGGGGAATCAAGTAGCCAAGGATCTTCCCAGAAATGAATGATGCTTCCACAACCAAGTTTCCATCTTAACATTGAGTGAATATTTTTTTTCATCCCGCATATACTATTCTAATCCAGGGACCCATGAGGGTGATCATTCGAAATGCATCTAATTAGAGGGTAGTTACTTAGGTATTTGGCATTTATTATCCTACACCAATCTTTTGTATTCCTTAATTGATCCCATCCCACCTTGACAAGCAAGGCTTTGTTTGTAGATTGTACTTTCCTAATACATAGACCTCCTCTAGCTTTAGGAAGGCACACCCTATCCCAATTGACCAGAGATATCTTCTTTCTTTCCTTAGTTCTAGACCAGAGGAAAACTCTTCAGATCTTTTCAAAATTTTCAGCAATGTAACTAGGAATTTTGAACATGGATAGGAAGTACACATGGATCCCTTGGAGGGAAGCAGTAAGGAGTTGCAACTTACCAGCATGACTAAGGATCGAACCTGTCCACCCAACCAAATTCCATTGAATCCTTTTCTAGGATAGAATTCCAGAAGTTGGGAGTGACTTCCTTAACAGTGAGAGGGAGGCACTCACACATCCCAAAAAAATAGTCACATGATCTTGTAGGTCATGAGTGCAATTAAATAAATAGATCATACTCTTATTATAATTAATGCACTACTTGGGTAAGCCACATAAATATTGAGGCAACTTTTCCATTTCCTAGCTTCCACGACTGAGGCTTTCTCGAATAGCATAGTGTCATCTACAAACTATTGAATGACAGTTGTGTCTAAAGTGGTGTTCATCTTAACACATTTTATGAATCCCTTTGACACCATATGAGCAACATTCCTACTCACCACATCAACAACCATAATGAACAAATAAGGGGATAGGGGGTCACCCTGTCTAATACCTCTCCCAGCCTCAAAGAAACCATAGGCACTCCATTGACCAAAACAAAATACTTCATCATGGTTATGCATTCAAAAATAATTTTAATCACTCTTTGATTGAAGCCAAATTTATCAAGCACTTTGGGAAGAAAGTCCCATTTTACTTTTTCATAAGCTTTTGAAATATCAAGCTTAAATTCCATACTAGCACTATTGCACCAGTCCATAGAATATAGAATTTCATGAGTGGTAATTGTCGTATTTAATATATGGCGACCCTAAATAAATCATTTTTGGCTTGGGCTTATCATTTTATCCAGATGGGGTTTCAAGCGGTTCACCAAGATCTTGGAGAAGATCTTATAAATAGTGTTACATAGGCTAATGGACCAAAAATCAGCCATGGCATGCGATTCCCCAACTTTTGGAATAAGGGCAATAAATATGTGGTTCAATTGTTTGAGAAGTTTTCCAGAATTGAAAAATTCCCTAGCAGCTAGAGTTAGGTCCTCCCACACAACATTCTAGAAGATCTAGAAGAAAGTCAAGGGAAACATCGAGTCCTGGGGCCTTACACACTCCCATACTGAACACAATAGCCTGAACTTCCTCAAGAGTAACAACCCCCAGAATATTGTCATTATCCTCCCGAGTTATAGGGTTAGGGAGGTTTTCTAGTAGCAAGTCATCCAATACCAAATTAAGAGCCTCAACAGGAGATGACAGAGCAAGTTGGAAGTGACCAGCAACCAAGAGGCCAATTTAAATAGGGGCAATAACAACATCCTTTAACTCAATTTTTAAAATTTTATCGGATTCCTTTTTCTATGCTTGAGGGTCAAAACATGAAAAAAGATGTATACCGATTTCCCTCGGTCATCCATTGAATTCTGGATTTTTGCTTCCAAAATACCTCTTCTTTTTTCAAATTTTGTCCCATTTTGTGCACTCATCCCTCTCCTACTAGCAAGTCTACATACTAATATCCCCTTCCTCCATCCTCTTTTGTGTCACTCTGAGTTTTTCAGCCAAAACATTTTTTTGATGAAAGACGTCCCCAAACACCCGATTGTTCCACCCATTAACCATATTTTTGATATGTTTGATTCAATGGAAAATATAAACATGGGGGAGCCATATATAGGGACATTCCACCAAGTAGCAATATTATTCCTAAAATCCGGATGGGAGTTCCACGTGATCTCAAAATGGAAAGGGAAAGGTCCCACAACAAAGGGTTATGGTCTGAAACAGTCTAGGGAAAAGCCAGCAAATTGGTATTTAAGTAAGGCAGTCCAGTTGGGAGAGAAAAAGAAACTATCTAGATGAACCTGAATTAGATTATCCCCCAAATGCCTATTTTTCCAAGTGTAAGACTGACCTTGCAAACCAATATCCACCAGGCCAGTACAATTTAAGAAGTCATCCAAATTAGACATGCTATCAGAGTAATCAATCAGATCTCCACACTTCTCTAAGGGGTAAAGGGGCGAGTTGAAATCTCTAGCTGATGGACCCCGCTATTGGTCTATATCCAATCAAAAAAAATCTACCAGAGGGCTTTCCTTGCATTCCCTAAGTTAGGGGCATAAATGTTAATCAAAAACCAAGAACCCTCAGCATTAGAGAACTTGAAACCCACACTACTCTTGCATTGGAATAGATCAGAACCAATTATCCTATTGGGGTTCCACATCGCCGACAACCCACCTGAGGCCCCATCCGCATCACTATAAGAAAAAATGGCATTCAACCAAGTATATCTAGCTATGGGTTCAAAATTAGTTTTTTTCATCTTAGTTTCTTGTAATAGCAAAAAATCAATCTTGTATTCCAACATGTAATTCTTCAAGGCCAACTACTTGTGGGGGATATTTAACCCTCTCACATTCCATGAAAGGACTTTCATTTAGAAGCTTTCTTTGAGGACACTTCCAATGTCCTAGGTGATCCCACAATACTGGTTTACAATTTTTGGGCAAACTGGACACCGAACTAATTGTTTTTAACTAAATCTTCACTTTCGGGCTCTTATAGTGGCTAAACCATGAGGAATTTGAAGATGATGAAAACTAGTGATTTGTGACGTTTTGTCTATAGATTATAAATATATTTTTTTCATTTCTTTTGGAATTAGATTGCACTTATTTTTCCATCTCCTTCGAAAACTAGTTTTTTTTTAAAACAACATTTTTAAGGAGTGACGCTCACCGTATACAACATAATTTTTTTCGAATGAAGGATAAAATTCTAATTTTTTCGAATTTAGATTTTTAACTATGATATCTAGCACTTTCATTTGGTTTTATAGTTTTTTATTGAATATTTTTTCCTTAATCAAGTTTCGAAGTCAAACCAAATACAATTCAGGCATAGGCAAACCGTACACTTTTTGGGTCTACCAAGTTTTGACTCACCCACCACATCAACTTTCTTTTGTTTTCCCTTCTTCTTAGGAGTTGACCAGAATTCTTCTTCCGTGATTTGAACTGAGCAATATGTTGCCTTTTTTGAGGCTCCTATAATTTTCAAAATCCTTCCTACTAGCTTGTGTAATTTACACAAAACCCATTAATGTAATAAACACTTGGATAGCATTCGTATATTATTCAATATGATAAAAAAGTGAATTTTAAGATAAAATAGATTGAATTTTACTTTCCAACAATACTTATCACCAATCTTATGGTTTGTTTAGATCTTGTCTCATAGTACTATATTTGTAAACATGAATTTGTAAGTGGTTCCCATATTATTCTAAATGATTATAAATTGCTACTTTTACATATGTTTATAGAGAAGAACCAAAACATTTTTACTAAATAAACATTTGTAGAATAGTTGAAAAGGAGAATAATTATACCATTTTAGTTTATTGTTGAAGAGAACAGTTAAATTTTATACAAATGGACTTAAAATTGTAGACCTTTACAAAACACCTAGATTTAAACTCATTGCTAATGACAAAAACATCTCAATGTATGTAAATGTAAAAATAAAACCACGCTTCAATTTTTTGTTCACTTCACCATGTGAATGTGCAGCAAGTATAAGTATTATGAAAGTATAGATTAAACCACGGTATGATCCTTTTTCCTCACTTTTTTTGACAAGATTATACCTCCTTTAGTTGTACGTTATATACCAAAAATAATTGCTAAAAATGTTTGGTTTTAGCCTTATTATCTGGAAATACAATCCACTATTTATTATTAACCCTCTACTAGCAAACAAATCTTTCCAATTTCAAATTAAATTTTGTACTCCATTTCAAAAATATTGTCTTCTTAAGACATACTACATTCTATTCATAAAATAAACTCAACACTCTAAAAAAATACTAAAAGAGGTTAAATGATAAGATTTTTTCCTAGACTTAATATATATTATATTATAATTAATTATATGGTAATTATATAATAATTAATATTAATTTTAATAATATTTAGTATCAAGATTAGTAATATTTAGTATTAATATTAATAATTTTTAATACAAATTTTAATAATAATGAATATTACAAAATAATAGTACTAATATATTTCCTCTTTTATTTTATAATATAATGTATTAGTTGGTAAAAAATAATATTTTTATTATATATTTTTTTAAAGTGTAAGTAAGATTTTAAAAATGATATTATATTTTGGCTTTAAATTTTTTTTAAACAAACATAGTCTCCTTCATTCATATATATACAAATTCAATTAAAAAATAATATTACTAATATATTGCCTCCTTTTATCTTATAATATAATTTATTAACTATTAATAGATACTATTTCTATTATATATCTTCTATAAAGCTACAAGAATAAAGTTTTAAAATATTATTATAGTTTGACTTTAACAACTCCTTGAACTAACAACTTAAAATAAACACTTCAAACCACTCACCCGCCTCTGGTTCAAGTTTTGAATTGACGCTCTCTCTCACTTCAGCACTGAGTCAAGCCCTCGGCCTCAAGGCCTATTGTATCGACTCCTTGTTGTCGTGGATGTCACTACCTCTTTTTGTTGGCTTCTTCCCTCATCCTTTTTGTCCATCTTTCCTTTCTTATGTTCTCTTTTCTGTATATTTTTCAACTCTCCTTATTCCTCCTAATTGGCCTCTCCTCCATGTTGTCATTGTTTCTTTCCCCTCTTTTGTTTGTGTAGTCATTTATCCTTTCTCCTACGTTTCATTTTGTTTGCTTCCCCTTTTAACCTTGTGTCAGAATTGTGCACAAGTGTGGGAGATCCTCTTCCATGTCTAAAATCATAGGCCACTCATCCTCCTCTACTAGGGATGAGGACAAGAAAGCTACTGATGAGGACTCAAATGTGATTGATGCCCTTGTCTCTTCTAAGGTAGACTTTTGGGCTCACGGTTGGGATGAGGAAGAGATTTTATCTTCTAAGAATGATGGTCCTATTGATGTTCATTAGGACTGTGATGGGTTTTTTGAGGAGGACGAGCTTCTTCTTGATATCCTTCTTGAAGTCCGTTTGGAGAAACCCCTTTTTTATTGAGCTCAAAAAGGGTTTTCTTCTACTTGTTGAGGAGGGTGTTATTTGTCCTTCACCTTCTAAAGTTCCTATTCTTGTTGTTTCCCCTTTGACCCCTACGGTTCCTGAGCTTTCCATTGATGGGATGACTTGTAGGGTTGGGAGTTTGAGCACTCTTTAAGTTGATTCTTCTTCCACTCCTATGGTTATCCCTGCTTTGGATGAGCTTCGTGCAAAGGAGGTAGGTGGCATGTCTAACCTACTGCAAGATTTTGATTGTGAGGTTATAGATCGAAGTTCTATTACTGTTATGGAGGATGACAAGTTCAAATTAATATTCTTGACTCTATTTTTCTGAGTATTTGGACTGGTGTAAAAGCTCCTTGGTTGGGAGATTTTGTGGCAATCATCCCAATATCAATGTTGTTAGAAAATGGGTCCTTTGGGTTTGGAAGAATAGACGTAAGGTTGAGGTAACTGCTATGATTAATGGTTTATTTCTCTTTTATTTTCCCTATGTGGAACATGGTTCAAGGGTCCTTCTTGAAAGCCCCTGGTTTCTTTCCATGAATGACCTCTATCTTCAAAAATTTTATCCTGGTTTCAATCCAATGACAAACAGTTTTAAGTTTTTCGTTTGGGTTTGTTTTCCAAGGCTGCCTTTGGAGTTTTGGAATGAAAATATTTTTATGAGTATTACTAATTCTTTTGGGTATTTTTGTACTACTAATAAGATCACCAAATCAATGAAGCAATTTTTGTCAGCTAGATTCCGTGTTGGTGGATGTAACAAATTGATTTTGAAGACTCTCCAGTTATTTGTAATTATTGTGGTAAAGTGTGCCATGCCTCTTTTACTTGCTTGAGGAAGAATAAATAATACTTTATTTATGTTGGGAATAACGTGTCTCAACCTCAGAGTCTTAGTATTGATTAATTTAATGTTTTATTGTATTTATTTGTATTATTTAATTGTACCTATGGTTTCATGTCATAAATTGGGACCCACTGGTTGGGTGGAATCCCCATTGGAGGTGACTAGATGACACATAATCATCCCAAGTGGGCATAGGTGTCCCACTTTGGAATCTATGACATATGACAAATTCTATGGCGTGTCATAAGGAATCTTTTTGCATGGAGAATGTTGGCGCTGAAGTTGGGTTATGACAGGTTGTAAGAGAATCAGATATTTTGGTTAGTTAAGATGGATTCTCTTACAGATTCTATGTTGAATCTTGTGGAAAATGTTATGACAAATTTTATGATAGTTTAAGCAATCTGCCATAAACTATTATGAGCATATTTTGGGTGCCCAAGCTTGGAGAGAGAATATTGCATGTTATGACGACTGTAAGAGGTGTAAGGGAATGTCGTTCAAGTGTCCAAATGCATGTCTATGGAATGGGATATTGTGTTATGTGTATTTGGATGCCCATCCTCTTCTAGATGCTTCTCTTTGTAACTATGGATTTTTCTTGCAAGTTTAAAATGTTAGCAACACACAATGCATATTATATCAATCCAAAGTAAACAATGAAATGCAAAGGAAATAACAAAGGAATAAATGAAACGAGCTCACCCCAAGTCCTTCATCCTCCATGGCTGAATTCCATTGCACCTTCTAGCTTGCTGAAATGTGAAGTATTGCCCTCAGATTTTGATGAGAAAATCTAAATATTGACTAGTCCTAAGCAAATTTTTGAAGGATTTCCTAAATGATTATACAAAAGGAACTAAATCCTCAATGCAATGATCTAAGTAGCTAAATGAAAAAAACAAGGCAATGCTAAAAACTCAAGAGAATGCAAGAGCTTAAAAGATTTGAAGATTAAGATATTAAAAGATTCAAGATTTCAAGATGTCGAAAATGAGGACAAAATTGGCATTTTATAGAAAATGCAATTTTGGATGGACATATGAGATTAAAGATTGAGAAATACCCTAGAATCAATGGTCAAGATTCAAAATGGCAACTCTCAATTAGGGTTAGGGTAAGATTTCAAAATGAGTGGACAAGATTTAATTTAAGAAATTAAATCAAGAATGGAGAATAGGTGTGATAGTGAGATGATAATTAGTAAAATCAAGAAGATGAGATTTGGAAAATCAATAATTTTAGCAGTTACTTGATTTATAGAAGAATGTTACCATTTTGAATTAAAATTAATTCAAAATAAGGATTTAGTGAGATAGTAAATAATTGATTTTGAGATTATTTACTAAAAGAAGTGGTAGTTAACCATGTGACGCCATTTTAAATCATTTGTTTTATTTAAAATGAGGGAAATGTCAAATAAAGCAATTAAATAATTATAAATAGTTATTTAATTTAGGGAATGGGTCTAATAATTAAATAAATTAATAAATCTATTTAATTATAAGAAGAAATAAGAATTAGTGATATATTAAATAAATAAATAAGACATATTTATTTAATAATTAGGAAGACATGAATGACAAAGATTAATTAAATAAATTGAGAGAGAAGACTTTAGATAGTTAGTGATGCATTAAATAAATAAGTAAAATCTATTTATTTAATAATCATGAAGAATAAAAAGACATGAATTAATTAAATAATTACAAAGTATTTAATTAATAGTCAAAGGTGGGCCACAAACATAATTAAAATGTCACAATTATGCTAGGACGAAAGTGGTAAGATAGAGCTTGTAGGCCTAGGTCATTTTTATGTGTCTACATTTTGCCCCTCTTTGTCATAATGTAGTTTATCGCGTTATAGCAAAGAAAAAAAATGAAGAATATGCCCCAGTGAAGGTACAGAGTGCCTATGCCCCTTCGAGAAAAAATTTCAAATTTTGGCCGGAGGTCAGAAAAATTTGGAAATTTTCCCGATTAGTCAATTTGATGACCAAAAAAACAATGGCACGATCGGTTTCGAAAAAGGAGGACGTTAAGCCAGTGAAAATTCTAGTCAAATGAGCCTCTAGTACAAACCCATCAAGTCAAACCCTAATTCTCAACCTATAAATAAGTTGAGAAAGTCAAACCTAGTGTCATTTTCACAATTGCTATTTAGAGATTTTGGAGAGCAGAGCATGAGGAGACGATGGTGATTCCAGTGACAACATACCGTGGCTACCGTGTGAGGACATTCCAACGGCCTGAGGGCATAGAGGCATTGGTAAGTACCCTATCTGACTTTTAATTTTTTTGATTTTCATGCATTTATTAGGGTTTAGGTGAGGAAAACAAATGCGTTTCGATGCAAATGTCATCACGTAAATCACAAATTATTTCGCAGTCAACACATTTGATTGCATCATGATGCAAGTGATATGGGTGGGTAGGTTTAAAAGCACGCAAGTGCAAGGGAAAATGACACATGTGTCAAAATGCAACACTAGTGTGGTAGTCAGTGACGCAATTGTGATATTGCGATGTAAATGATTTGCCAAATGACGCAATTGTCATACTAAAAGAGGTGATCGTTGTAAAGGTGTGCAATTTCCAGCTAAAATGACGCATTTGATAAAGTGCGACGTAATTGCGAAATGAAGAGATGCATGTGGCATAGTGTGATACAATTGCAGTCAATGCGACGCAATTGCAGTCAACGCGGCACAATTGCAGTCAACACGGTGCAATTGTCATTGACCAAGGTTGATCAAAATTGACTTAGTGTAGACTCTTCTTTCAGATGCATTTTTGGTTTCTCATATAGTAGTAATGTGCCAAATTGCTAATCCATGTGTGCTAACCCTTGTTTCTAAGTGTGCAGAGATGATTAGTGCCTATTTATACTTGAGAGTTCAGACCTGCTTCTTATGCTTTCAAAGATTGGCTGAGTGACATGGAGAGATAGCGGTTGATGTGACTAGGATTGTATTATGTTACTTACATTCCCATTATTTGAGCAAATAGGGGATTACTGGTGGTGTTTTGTGAGAGATGGCATTCAGAGACCTACTCCTTTAATTTACCTACAAGAGAGGCTACCATTACCCTGGAGGATGTGTATCATATTTTGCGCATCCTGATCAGCGGGGAGAGAGTAGTATATGATCCATACAGAGGGTGACAGGCCCTAGGAGAGATGTATGATGATGCAGATGGTACCAGTTTAGGCATCCATGGATATGAGATCGGGTGGGATTTTGTGGCTAACCACTACGCACGATGGGATGCCATGCTTATGACTTTGATTGTTGGGCTATTGATTCCTAATCGTCGTGGACATGGATTTCCCATAGGATGGGGGGATGTACTAGTGTGCATGCATGCACAGAGGATAGTGTTTTCTTGGGGGCCCTACTTGTTGGCCATGTTTTACCATCAGCTACATGAGGTTGTGTATCAGGAGGGTCAAAGTATCAGTTGTGGTACCACTTTACTTATGATTTGGGCATGGGAGCACATTCCCATCTTTCGCCCACCACTATAGATTTAGTAGTTGGGTGATGACATGCCCTATGTTTACTTATAGGATGGTTCAGTTAGCCAAATCGACGTAGGAGATACCGGGTACTAGTGACATCGGATCGACACATTGGTTATCTTTGTCTGGAGGTCATACAAAGATTGTGCCCAGTGGCCAGATGAGGATGGCCATCTTTCATTGTGTAGATAGTTCAGATACTTGATTGGCCATACAATGCAAAGTCAGTGTATCATAGAGATGTACCTGCCCCAGTGGATATTACGATAGTTTGGTGAGTAGCAAGTTGTTCCATTTGGGACGATAGAGTATGCACGGTCATCCAGGGAGACTGTATGGGGGCCACCAATAGTAGTGCTAGTGGTAGAGCAACAGATTGATAGCTTAGTGGCACAAAAGTGGGGGTGGAGAGGAGGTCTAGTAGATGTAGGGACATCTGCGGAGTATGATGCCTGGTGGCAGGTTCATAGGCGCATTCCATTGATAGACCCAGATGGTCCAACTCCTATAGATCGTAGATTAGTCATCCTATGGGTATAGAGGAGAAGTCGGGGTCACAGAGATGGAGGGTAGGGGAGAGATGGTGATCGGGGTGATGGAGGTAGAGGTGGAGGAGATGTCGGGGGTGATGGGGGTGGCAGGGGGTGTGAGGAGGAGGAGGGGTGATCAAGGGTGGAGGCACCCTAGGAGAGTCAGATAGAGAGGGGTGGCACACCATTGTCACCTATCTGAGAGGAGGGTGAGGAGGTAGAGCAGCCAGGTGGGCAGGAGGCAGAGGTCCAAGGAGACAAGGTGCAGGTGGAGGTCAGAGGCGAGGAGGCTAGAGGAGAGGAGGCTAGAGGAGAGGGAGAGTAGCTAGAGGAGGATATTTTTGCTGAGCACCATCCTCTCGACATTGATGTGGAGGAGGTCTAAGGAGAGGGAGTAGAATGGGGAGAGGGAGGATGAGGCTGAGAGGAGGCTATGGGAGCGGATGATTAAGGGAGATGAGGAGGGGGATAGGCCACTCATTTTTCTGACAGATTTCACTATGGATCAGAGGATTGCAGATCTTCAGAGTAGATTAGATTCGGCCTTGTCTCAAAACAAGGCCCAGGCAGCTGAGTTGGAGGTAGTGAGGGTAGAGCAAGACTAGGCTATTATTCGATGATAGAAGTCAGACACATGGGTGACCGAGTTTGCATAGTTGTGTGCAGGATTGTCAGGGGATATGGCTAGGGAGTTGGCCAGGATGAACGAGAGTAGGGGCCGATACAGATTATTATACAAGAAAGTTGTTCCACCAAAGAGATAGGACCTAGGTTTATCCAAATCATATAGCAAGACTGGCAGTGGTACCTGTTATGCCTTGCATAACCACCCCATCTTTTGCCTTGGTCAAAATGGGTCCCCCTTTATTTTTTTTATCTTTTGTTGATTTTCAAACAAAGTTTGGAGTCTTTTGTTTCCAACACTTTGTTTTTCTTCGGTTTAGTCTGTCAGAACCGGAGTCAGAACTGAATCGGGTTCTGAAACTTCTTTCAAAACTCTTTCTTTTTAACCTTTTTGTCTTGTCTTTGTCGGAGCCGGAGCCGGAGTGGACATTAAGTCGGTATTTAGTTGAAAGTTTCAAAATCAGAATTCATCCCACCTCTGCCTTTGCTTTTTGAACTTTTGTTTTAGACCAAGTTGTTTATGTTAAGTTTTCTTATTTTGGTCTTTTGTTTTATGCTTTGTTGGCCGAACTGGACCCAAAATGGGAACGAAGTTGGGAAATTACTCAAGTTTCCAAATCCATTTTCATTCTGATTCTACTCCCGTCGTTTCTTGGTCGTTGACTTTTTACTGAAGTCACATTGCAGTGATGTGCTAGTTCTTCTCTAGTTTCGACTCCGCTTAACTGTATTTAATGCGTTAATGACAGTTGCCATGCATAGGTAGAAACTCTGAGTTTTACCTTGATTAGGGATTAAATGGGTGATTATTATCATTGTTAAGAAATCAAAGAGCGAAGTAGAGCAGTAGTGGAGCTCTTCTGAGTGAATCGATTGAAAGAGGAAGATATAATTTCTTGCAGATTTCTTCAAAGGGTTTGCTAAGTTTTGTGTTCGAGGTAGGCTTCCTATTCTCATTTTTCTTTTATTTTTCTTTCATGTTTTCTTGTTTCTATTAGATCATTTTGCTTTGGGCAAGTTTTCCATCTCTATGGGTTTGCATGATTTGTTTTTATTTCTTTGTTTGTTGTTGTTCTAGATTTCATTTTTGCTTTTGGTTTTCAGTGAGTTAGGGCACGGTCGTTTTCATGTTTTTTCATGATCGCGCCGTGTTGTGTTGGTTTTTAAACGTGTAGATTAATTAGGGTTCCACAATAAAATAGATTAAATTCAGGTTTTACAGTGAGTTAGGGTTGGTAGAATCTTGTTTTTACTTAGGGTTTTTATTGTGCATTCGTCTAGTTAAAATAGAAGGTTTAAATTCGTGCCGTAACTTTTATATCGCATTTTTAGATTAGGGTTTAGATATATTTATGTGTTCGTGTTTAGTGTTAAATATGATGCCCTAAAAGTATAGTCACCCCCACGGTCATATGGGCCTGGTCCTTTCATGTTATATTTAAGCCTCATTTCAATTTAATATGACCCTGTTCCTTAATCATGAAGTTGTGCATTAAACTGTTAAAATCATTGATGACATCATGGTCAACATAGGCGGAAGCAAGATCGAAATTGATTTAGAATTTTGGATGTGTTTTATGATTAGTGTCACTTCCATTTTCCATCCCGTCTCCGACTCCACTTATAGTGAGAAGCTTTATTTCAAGATAATGTTAACCTTGGCGGAAGCGGAAGGGGAACCGAAACAGAATATGAAAATAGAAAATCTGAAGGAAACCGAATCAGTTTCCATTCCTGTTTCGATCACTATTCCACTTCCGACTTCGAGCCCGCTTCTTGTTAGTAGGATATCAATAACAGTTTTTGCTCTGAGCCCGGTAGTATGTTAAAAGAGGATTGTTTAAGATGTTTTCTACCTGGTTCCGCCTTTGATGTATGTTTGAAAGGTATGATTTTAAGACATATTTTGAGATGTTTATTCAGAGATCTAACTAGAGGTTTTGTTGCAAGAAAGTTGAAGAATGTCGGGAACATTAGGAGAAGTTGTCCAAAGGAACCGGCCTGTAGCAACATCAAAAGCAATAGCTAATCCAAAGAAGATCAAGCTAGAACAGTTACCTTATACCTTGAGGTATAACCATAGGAGTCCTGTTGTCACAGTAAGCAAAGTGGAATCGGATTGGTCTGACATCACCGACACAAATTTGGGCCAATACAATTTTGAGGAGTTATATTTAGAAACGTTTGTTGAAGATATAACAGGGAGAACACAAAGAATTCTTGATTCCAGTTTGGCTCATATCACCCTATTTCCTCTTTCAATCCAATGCCCGGAGTTAATCTTGACAATTGCAGGAGCTTACAATCTGGCTAGTCGACAATGCATGGATTCATAAGATAATGTAATCATTGATCTCACTCCTCAAATGTTTCAAAGTATATTTCATGTTTCAGATCCCAAGAACTTGGTGCAGTTAACTGAGGCAGATGCCCTAGAGAAATATAGAAAATATAAGGAATCCAACAAGTCTCACTTGAACAAAAAGTGGTTAAAAACAGAGAAGAAGTCTCTAACCAAGCTTGCAGATCAACCAAAGAGGGCAGATTTTTATAAAGAGGTGTCAGATTTAATAATGATGTTGTTTAGGGCCTTTGGGAAGAGAGATTCCTTTCATTTCAAGGAGTGGATGTTTCCCTTCATCCAGATAATCTTAAATGGCACCCATCAATTTGATTGGTCGATGATTGTATCAGATGCCATTCATGATCAATTGACCAGTATTAGGGAGACTAAATGCTTTTTCATGACTTCTTACATTGTGTATGCAGCAGCAAGAGTAGGTATCTTCCCTGGTCTGAACAGAGTGGGGATAATGGGAATGTTAGATGGACAAAAGAAGGTGTGGGAGCATTATAACCAGCTATCCCTGCAGGTTGCTGAGACTCAATTTAGAAGGGTTAATGATGCATTCATATATGTGATCATTAACCAACTCAACGGAGATGTAGGGTATAGACTAAGCCAAGAGGCCATGGAATTTATCACTGAATGGGGATGTTGGTACATTCAATACCCCAGGTTTACATACTTCAGGCTAGCTATCTTTGAAGGTCACCCACATTTGTTGCCAAGATGTTGCAATAATAGGATAGTTTTAATGGAATTTGTATATCAAGCTCTAGGGGTTAATGCCCGGTTTGGATTGAAACATAAGACAGGATGTCATAAGTTCCCCATGAAGTTGGGTGAGTACAATTGTCAGCATCTGGTAGGAGAAAAGTTGGTGTGCAGTGAGTTGATATAGCTAAAGCTAGGTTTGTATACAACTCAGAAGCACTTTGACCCGAAGAGTAAAATGAATGCCTTGCTGCCTTCTGTGTTTGATAAACATTTCAATTTATTGGAAGATTTCTGGAGTGACTGCCAAGATGAGTATGATCTGAGGAAAAATAATTATGAGAGATTACCTGTCTCACTCATGTCAGAGCTTGGGATCAAGAATGGCATTCCTGACACATTGGTGGATGATGGAGTTGTATTGGGTCCATCTTATGAAGCTTTAAACATTGGGACTAAAACCCTGGATCCGATTGACTGGGACAGTGAGGAAACCATTGACATTAAGCAGATAGGGCGAGCAGTCTTGGATAGGAGTGTTCAGTGGTTGGTTCTAAGAACCAAAACTCCTCAAGGACTAGCTCCTAAAAAGGAAGGGGTATAAAAGGGTTAAAAGAAAGACACCTCCCAAGGAGCCTTTGGAGTTCCTTCCTCCAGACATTGAAGAAATAGAGCCTGAAGCAGCAGTTGATGAACCAGAGACACAAGAAGGAGATGCTCAAATAGGATCGATTGTTTCAACACCTACATTAGGTGAATCTTCTACTCAAGTCCCACTTGCAAAACAGCAAAGTGAAGAAGTGCAAAAGGGGACTCTTCATAATATTGTTGAAACTATGAAGGGAAAAGAAGTGGAGGTAGAAATTCATGATGTTGGAACTGATTCGGATGAGACTCTGTCAGAGAAAGGAATACAAGAAAATATGCCTCTGGAGCAGGATACTGAATAGGTAATGACACAGGAGGATTAGTGGGCATTGTTTGAAGAAGTTAAGAAGGATGCTAATGAGAAAGCTACAGCAATAGAGAAACAAAAGTTAATTGATGCCATGACACAAGTTGATGCCATACTACAACAGCAACAAATTGAAGCTAAATCAAAAGCTAATGAAGTAGAGAGGCAGTAGAGGCAAAAAGAGCATGAGCTCAAGTTTAAGGAGGAGAATGATAAGTTAGAATTGATACAGAAGATTCATGACCTTGAGGAAGAGAAGGGAAGACACCGAAGGGAGAGAGAATTTTTGGTAGCTAAGTTAAAGCTTGTTGAAGAAGCTCACAGAAAGGAAGAGGAAGCAAAATGATTGCAAAAGGAGAAAGAGGTTGAAGAGCTGATCAAAAAGCAACAAGAAGAAAAAGAAGATGCAGAAAAGCTTAAAGCTCTAGAGAGACAAAGATTGGAGAAGGAAAGACTGGAGAAAGAAAGATTAGAAGAAGAAAGGTTGAAGAAGGAAGAAGAAGACAAGACGGTACAAGAGCAAAAAGATGAGGAAGCTAAAAAGCTGACACAAATGAGTGTGGAACAAGAGCAACAATAGAAATAGAGGGTTGATTCTCAACCTCAAGTAAATGTGTAACCTCCCTTAGCTACTGCCTCCTCTTCTTCAGCCATGATAACTATTACTCCAGGAGCTCTGACTTGGTTGAAATTAGACCTTCAAAAGAGAACACTGACACCTTCTCAACCTCTCAATTGGGAGGATATGATGAAGGAAATTGAAAAGGAAAGGCCTAAAAAGAAGGCCAAGATCATGCATTTTACTAGGTTAACTGACAAGGGATAAATTGTGGTTGAGTGTGCTATACCTATGATAGACAAAGAGGAAGGAGATATGCAACTAATAGATTATCAGCTAGGCAATGTGAATTTGGGAAGACCTACCAGGGATCAGCAAATGAATCTAATTGATGTGGTAGCATCCTCAACCAAATCAAGGATGTTGAAGGATAAACAAAGGAAGGATGAGCTTAAGGCTCAACTAGATCAATTGCATGTTTTCCTTAAGAATGTTTCTGCTCCAAGATCACAACAGGTTGTTGCGATTGAGACCCCAGTTTTGCTGAGCAAGAAGGAAGTAGAGGATTTGGAACAAGTGAGGGGCAAGGTAGAAATGTTGGATCAGTGGGTAAGTAAATTGAATCAAGAAATAGATGGGGTATTAGAAAATAGTTTTGAGGTTTACAAAGTGACTGAGGGGCTGATAGAAGAGATGAATCAATATGTTAAAACTTTGGAAGCACAAGAGGAGGAGTACAGGGGATACAGCCAAAAACTGAAAGAGGTCAATAAATTGTCTAAGACTACCCTCCTAGAACAGTCGATATTAGAAGAAGATAATAAGGATTTTCTAGAAAAGACTTCTTGTATACTCCAATTTATAATAGATTTCCTATTCAAACATAGAAATGAGGTTCAAGATTCTGTTAAGGAGCTAAATGAGCAATTTGAGGAGTTGGAGGCCATCATTGCTATTTTAGTAAATGTTGAGGTACTTGTAAAAGAAGGCTTACCTTTAAGCCAAATAAAGCAGAAATGGACTGAAAAATTTAAAGAGGTTATGCAGAGAGGAGATGTTGGGGAAGATCTGCTAATAGATCGATTGATGGACCTCAAAGAAGAAATAAGAGAAGACAAGAGAGAGTTGACAAAGCTAAAGGATATGAGAGGGTTTGTTGCAGTGGAGTTGGAGAGAATTAAGTTTGAATACAGTTGGGTGGATGGGCCTGAATTAGACACATTACAACAAGCCTTCTCCAACTATGATGAATACATGATGGAGCAAACTTCGCATGCATAAATCTCATGCATGCATGGCTTTCTTCTTCTTTGCATGTTGCATGCAGCACTGGCAGTTTTTGAAGTGCATGACTTTCTTCTATTCTCTTTTCTTTTTCTTCCAATTTAACTGAGTTTCCAAAGATAATTGTAATCCCTAAAAGGGTGGGTCAACTTAAAATAGAAGAGGACTTCAGATTTTGTATATCTATAAATACCCTTTGGGTATCATATTGTAAGGGTCGGCTGATAGAGAATAGAATTGGCCACCTAATATTAGGAGATAGAATTTTTCATAGTTGTTAGAGAGAGATACATTGTTACTTGATTTTTACAGTTAAATAAAATTATAGGTTTACGAAATATGGTGTTAGAATTAAGTTTTACTTGATAAGGTTGATGAGTTATAATCTATCTGTATGCTAGTGATTGTGCTAAAGTATGATTGTTTCTTATGTGATGAAAGTCATTAGAAGAAGCCGGATTTAAGGATTATCTCGTTAGATTATCATTGAATTGAATTTATTGAAGTCTGTTGATCTATGATCTTGGAAATGAATGAATATGTGTTCTTTTTGGAATCTTTAAAATAGTTGTGATATGTGAATTAGAATAAGCACCTTAGATGCATACAATGGTATGGATTATTCTGTGAATTGTATCATGCTTTGGTTTTCTTGATCTATTGGAAAACATTCATTGTTGAAGATATATGTCCGGATGCTAGATGAGTTTGATTCATGTTTGTTGATTTACTCTCTGATCTATTTTTTTCTTTTTATTTAAAAACCCCCTTTCTTTATTAAAAAGCTCAATGGATAAGTCACTGATTGTATTCTTTGTTACCAGCACAGGCCCCTTGAACATTACAATTGCATGGACTGATTGAGTGACACCAGATAGTTGAGAACCAACTACCAGGACCTTGGGAGTTAGGCTACTATATGTTATCCTTCTTTTTCGGGAGAAATAGAGTAGAAATATTTTGTTATAACGTTGTTTGTGTCATTTTCACCATCAACAATACCCGGACCCACAACAGCAGCAGATCACATAGCAGCAGTCATATGAGTGTTGGGGGTCCACCTCATCTGGGTAGTCATCAGGTCACATGTCTCATAGTTCTCATGGACATTCATCAGGCTATAGCCACAGGTCACGACACAGCCATAGATCAGTGTCATCAGGACACCAGACAAATCAGAGCCAGCCTCTTGTCATTGAGCCTTTAGAATATCAGAGTCAGGCTCAGGGCACCACGCCCATTTAGGCTACCTTTCATCTGATGAGTCAGCAGTAGCCACCTCACAAGTCACCTCCATGGGACGGAGGGGGAACAACATAGGATTTGTACTTTGTTTTTTGTATGAGACATTGTATATTATTGACACTCGAGCCTGCGAGCTCCATTTTTGGGATATCCTATGACTTTATCCTATGACATGATATTATTTTTGAGATATATATATGTGATGATTTTGATGTAGACTATATTATTTTTTTTATGATGTTATGCATTATGATGTTCCTATGCTATTATATGATGCTATGTGGTGTGATGCATTTATGATGTTATGAGATATATGGCCATCGTGTTTTATGGTTATGGATATTGTTATGGATAGGTTCATGTATGTATGCATTGTGCAATGTATGATGATATGATTCCTATATGTTAATGCAAATGATGGTTTTATGTATACAAGATGAATGGATGATAATGTTATGCAATGTGAATTATGGTATTTAATTTATGCAAATGTGAAATGTGATGCTCATATGATCATGTATGCAATTATGTTTTTGGATCTCACAAGATATCATTAGAGGATGGAATAAGAGGAGATGAAGATGGATGTTAGTGTGGAGAAAGATATCCATGTTAGTGCATAAACAAAAATCCTTCAACACTTGCCATAGTACTATAATAGTTGTTGCTCTTAATCATCATTGGGTGAAAATGTCATGATGGCCGACAAACACTATGATATGACATAGATCAATAGTGTGCAAGGTTGAACCATCACATAGATCAACAGTCATAGACAAGGATGATCATGAATCATATGAGGAATGCAATTTCCCCTAGTCATTTTGTCATGACCAACCACAAACAGACAAAAGTAGTCATGGGACGTCGTTGCTTCTCTAAATCCTGATGTCAGGACATCCTCGAGAAACTAGCCACATGATAGTCAAAAGTAAACAAGAAAAATCATCGTACTACTTCGTTGTTCCTCTAAATCTTGATGTCAAGACATCCTTGAGAAACTAGCAGTAGGATGATCAAAAGGATGAGGATGATCATCATGATACATCATGGTTCTTCTAACATAAAGAACTAATATCATGATAATCATAAAAAAATAAGACAGATAGTGTTTGCCAAGTGTTCACCAAGTGAACAAAATGTCAAGTGTTGAAAATGCCAAGGTTGATGAGGTCAAGGTTTCCAAGTGTCGAGTGATATCAGATTCAGGAAGGACACATCCTGAATGATGTTGATATCAAGAGGATCAATTCTCAGAGTCGAGAGAATCCATCAAAATGCTAGGTGATGATGACAATGCTTAGGAAGGACACATCAAAAAGCATAAAGAAATGATGAGAGTTTCTTCTCAGAAGGACACATTTGAAGAAGCCAAATTTTGACAGGTTGATTTGCCTTGATAGAGTTTACGACATGCCATTGCTTGACATGCAAACTTGATTGAAATATTGATGAAATAAATTTGTCGATAGATTTCCCGTTTAGGATTGAGAGATGATTTGATTTGAATATTTTTGACGTGTGTGAAAGTGTAGTTCCATGAACCCTAATGGACTGACCTAGTGCAGCCTCGAGGGCTCATCGATTGATGGCCTTGCCTACGTCATTCACTCAGAGACCTCTTAGTTCGAAATGACCAATGAATTTTTCTGAAGGACAGAATATTGAACCATGATTTTATTTTGACAAACCTAGAAGGACTGACCTAATGTCTCGGGGATTCAAAGATGAATCTTGCCTACGTAGCAAGTGCGCAGAGACAACGTAGTTTGGAGTAGGACAAAGATTGACTAGACATGATGGGACAAACTTGACTCTGCTTTGATATTTTTGACACTTTTTGAATGTTTTTGTATTTTTTGAGGACATTTTTCAAATTTTAGAACTTTTTCCAGGACTTTTTAGGATTTTTATGACTTTTTTCAGGACTTTTTTTTTAGGACTTTTTCATATTTTTAGAATTTTTTCAAGACATTTTACAAATGTCACATCATATGCGATACCCACTGTAGTTTCATGATAAAGTTCTTGCCCCCAAATAGGCCGAGGATTATTCAGACCGAATGATATGGAAAGAGGCAGACGCAGGGCAAAAGGCAAGGATATGCAAGGGGTGATGCCAACCAATGCTAGCCATGGACAGAATTGAAAGGACCTATGATGAATGTCATGAATTTTTCAGGTTGCCATGATTATGCAAATTGGATAAAGGCTGATTAGAGTAACAGTAGATGGCCGAGCAACGATTGACTACGCATGGCGCCTATTTGCTAGGTTTTCACCATGGTACTTATCCAAAGCACTTGTTTGCCAAGTTTTCACTATTGGATGAATTTATTTATTTTTACTACTTTTTCCATTTTTTTATTTTTATTTTTGTCACCAAGATGCTTGTTTGATAGGTTTTCATCAAGGGACAATCTTTTTTTTCAATTTTTTTGTATTTTTAGGTTTTTAGCCAAGCTCTCTGATGCTATGTGTAAAAATTTTGTAGGTGTAGGCTATTGATGGGTTATGTCAATTGTTCTCCATCAGGTGTGGCTAATTGATAAGCTCTAGAACCAAACGTTGCAGTAATGATATAAGGATCGAGCCAATTAGGCTCAAAATTTCCAGGCTTCTCATGATCAGCTTGATTTCTTGGATTCTACATGAGGACCAAGTCACCAATTTCAAAATTTCTCACCATCACTCTTTTATTATAGCTCCTGCAAAGATGATTTTGATATGCCTGCAAGTGATTCAAAGCATTTTGTCATCTTTCTTGTAACATTTCTAGCTCATGTAGGCAAGACTGTTTGTACTCCTCATCATCAATAATTCCCTTCAAGGAGACTCAGAGAGAAGGAATTTCGACCTCGATGGGCAATATGGCCTCAGATCCATAGATAAGGGAAAATGGAGTGGCTCCAGTGGGTGTATGAATGTTGGTACGATAGGCCCACAAGGTAGGATTGAGTTTTAGGTGCCAATCTCGACCAATTTTGTTGATGGTCTTCTTAAGAATGAGAAGAATTGTTTTATTTGATGCCTTGTCTTAACCGTTTCCTTGTGGATAATATGGTGTGGAGAAATGGTGTTGGATGTGGAATTGCTCACAAATTTCACAAACATCTTGATTTTTGATGGATGACCGTTATCTATGATGATGGATTGTGGAACACCATACCGATAGATGATGTAATTAAGGATAAAATTGGATATTTTCTTACTGGTGATGTAAGTGAGGGGGACAACTTGAATCCACTTAGTAATGTACTCAGTGGCGGTGATTATGAATTTATGGTCGTTAGAGGAGGATGGATGGACCTTTCCCATGAGGTTGAGTACCCATTGTGTGAAGGGCCATGGAGAAGTG
This sequence comes from Sequoiadendron giganteum, assembly GCA_007115665.2. Lineage (NCBI taxonomy): Eukaryota > Viridiplantae > Streptophyta > Pinopsida > Cupressales > Cupressaceae > Sequoiadendron > Sequoiadendron giganteum. The sequence continues at coordinate 144,074,874 of CM021108.1, forward strand.
ATCAGTCTCAGCTCTTGTGCAAGTGTGTGGATTAGGTTGTTGTGCACCTAGCATTTCTGACATGTTCTGAAAAACTGAAGAGCATCTTTTTCTAGTGTCGGCCATTAGTATCCAAGTCTAGTGACTTTCCTAGCTAAAGTGGGGCCACTTGAATGAGATCTACATATACCCTCATGCACTTATCGTAAATTTTTTTGGGCTTCATCAGTGTCGAGACAGCGAAGAAGGGTGTTATCAAAGCCATGACGGTATAGGGTGTCACTGATGATGGTGTGTCGGGCAGCTTTTCGGATGAAGGATTTTCTCTGATTATTGGATAGGTTGGGTGATAGGGTTTGGGACTTGAGATAATCATAGATTTCTTGGTACCAAGGTGAACTGGGACCAACAAGTTCACAGACCATTTCCAACTCTGGAATGTAATATGTAGGCATCAGCAATTGTCCCACTAAGAACTCAAATTGTGACACATTTTTGGGGATGTCTAAGAGAGATCCAATAGTTTCCATTGCATTGGCTGCTTTATTTTGTGTCCTTGGGATTTGTTCAAAAGCAATCATACTGAAATATTTCATGAAGCTATCAACCATCCACTTGTAAGTCAATAACTTTTCATCCTTTGTCTCATAATCATCATTCACTTGGTTGATAACCAACTGAGAGTCTCCAAAGACTAACTGTGTTTGAATTTTCCATTTAATTACCATTTTGACTCATGTGACCAGTGCTTCATATTCTACAATGTTATTAGTACAAGGGAAGGCGATCTAGAATGCCTTAGGAATTGAATCCCCTTTGCAGTGTGATGAACAAGATATCAGCCCCTAAGTCATGACCAATGTGAGACGCATCAAAATATAGTTTCCATGGTGATGTAGGTTCTGCATGAAAGATAGACTCATCGGGAAAAGCAGTTATCAGTGGATGAGAACCTTAAATGGGTTCATCTACAATTTGATCCACTATTACCTGCCCTTTTATTTCCTTTCACTCAACATATTGTATGTCATATCCACTCAAAATCATGACCCACTTTGCTAACCAGCCTGTCGATGCTGCCTAAATTAGGAGATACTTTAGTGGATCAATATTAGCTACCAGGTGCATTTGGTGATTCAACTTGTAATTTCTTAGTTTATGTGTTGCAAAGACAACTGCAAGGCATGCACATTCAATGGTTGTATAGTTCAGCTCACATCCAACTAATGTGCGGCTGATATAGTATCTGGCTCGTTCTTTTTCCTCATAATCATTTTGTGCCAATAATTCCCCCAATGCCGAAGTGGTTGAAAAGACATATAAAATCAAATGTTTCCCTCAATTGGAGGCATTAGAATAGGTGGTGTCAATAGATATTCTTTGATTTGTGAAAATACCACTTGACATTTATTTGTCCACACAAAGGGGATACTTTTGTGTAATAGGTACTAAAATGGTTGACATGTGTCTGCCAACTATGCAAAGAAGCATCGGATGGACTGCAGTCTGTCCTGAAGTGTTCTCAACTCACTAATTCCTTTTGGTGGAGGCATGTCGAGTATTGCTTTCATCTTTGCAATATCAACCTCTATGCCTCATCATGAAAATATGTAGCCCAATAGTTTTCCTAAAGTAACCCCGAAGACACATTTTTTTGGGTTCAAACGAACCTTGTAATCTTCTAGCCATCTAAGAAAATTGTCCAAGACCCTAAGATGATCTTTATGTGTCAAATATTTTTCCAAAAGGTCATCCACATAATCTTCCATTAGGATATGCATCATGTCACAAAATATTGTTGTCATAGCTCTTTGGTATGTGGCGCCTACATTCTTTAAGCCGAAAGGTATGACATTCCAATAGTATGTTCCCCACGGGCATGTGAATGTCATTTTATGCTGATCCTCACATGCAATGTGGATTTGTTTATAGCCCAATAAACTATCCATGAGAGACAGTATCTCGTACCTTGCTGTGAGATCAACAATCATGTCTATATTTGGAAATGGGAAATCATCTTTTGGACAAGCCTTATTTAAATCTTTGAAATCCATACAGATGCGGATTTGTCTATTTGGATTTTTTACAGGGATAATGTTGGATATCCAGTCAGCATAGTCTATTGATCTTATGAATCCAACATCCAGTAACTTCTTTAGTTCATCCTTTACCAGTAGTGCAATTTGTGGATGCATTTTCCGTAATTTTTGTCTGACTAGTTTGATACCTGGAATTAAAGGAAGATGATGCAATACCAATTTTAGATCTAGACCTGTCATTTCAGCATATGACCATGCGAAGTTAACTTTCATTTCTGTGAAGAATTTTTGGAATTTAGGTTTTTCTTCTTTTGTTAATGATGTGGCCAAGAGAACCATATTGGGATTCTTTGGTGTAGCTATGTTAACTTCTATGGTGTCTTCAATAAGCACTACCGATTTTTCCTATGTTACGGGAAGAAAGCCCAATCCTCCATCCTTAGTGGTGCAAGAGCACCTATACCTTGACCTTGAAAAGACAAGGAATGGGCCTTGAAGGTTCATTGAAGTGGATTGAAGACCTTTTAGTTATTATGCAATGAGGAAGTTGCAAAATATGTCAAAATAGAATAAGTTATCATGTAATGTCATGGTGACAATAAAGCCTAGGTAATAGAATAGTTTGGGTTTCATGTTTTATTTATGCATAAGGTCTCAATGACCATTTGAAATGTATTGAAAAGGATTAGTGGGTCAGTTAAGAGAGATCTTTAAAGTCAAGTTGTAAAGGGATGGTGATTAGGAACAATATTGGAAAAATTGCCATTTTAGAGCATAACTAAAGGTGGTTAAAGTGGTTTGTAGGTTCTAAGAGGAATTTTGATGTTGAAACAATACAAATACAATGCAATCCCTCATGAAAAGGAGGATGATTGAGTTTTGAAAGAATAATTCAACAGTTGCAAACATTGATCTCTGCATTTTTGTGTTTTTCATAAACTTTTCCTTCTTGCACAAGCTCGTACAATTTTGTGATGTATTGAGATAGGGAGTACTTATTCATATATGTGTTTACCTTCCTGTACATCTATCTTGGAGGCTTAATTCCATTGTTGGTGAGTATGGGATCAACAAACCTAGGGACTGCTCTATTTTCCTGAGTTAAGGTTTTGAGAGGTGTCAAAATGGTGAACTAAGCCTTCCACCCACTGTGAAGGTCTGTAACTTGGTGGACGGGCTTAGATAGGTTAAATAAACATGTTTATGTCTTTTCTATGCAAGGGTAGATGACTGTCATGATTTTGGGGGTGTTTGTAGGGTGGAAACCACTGGGAAAGTGTGTAATTTGGTGAGGGCAGTCTTGAGTCTGACAAAGAGGAGTTAGGGGTGGCCATCCAATGAAATTTTAAGCATAGTGGGGATTAAATATGAGTGTCTGAGTTGATGGCATGGTCTGGGAGGCTGTGGAAGTATCATATTCAATAAACCCTCATAATAATGTGCCTAAACAAGGGGTTTCTGTGTTTTCCATGATGGAGGTCATACTAGTGGAATACAAGGGTGTATTTTGAGTTTTTTGGACTTACCTAGTGCTTCCCTAGAGTTTCAAAGTGTTTTCATGTCCATAAGGGGGGTCCTTTTTAAAAAGAGGCTAATTCACTAGCTCGGGACAGGGGTCCGTTATTGTTTTTCATAGTTGGTCCAAAGGACTAGTATCTAAGTTTGACATGTGTTGTAACCCTGAAATGGGTATCTGAAACCATAAATAGTTTATCTGGTTTTTTGGGGATCATTTGAGTTATTGGGAAAAAATTGAGTTTCCACTGCTAGTAGGGATTCAAGGAGTGAAATTGTGAAAATCATGTTTCTATTGGCTGTGAGGCTTTGAGGGTTGTTAAGGTTGTTCAAGAAGGTTGTATTAATCTTGTTGGAAGCCTCTTAAAGGCAGGTTTTCAGATTGATTGGGTTTGTGCCTCCTTGCCTCTACATCACTTAGGTGCCTCAGAGAGGTTTTCACCTTTGGATACGTCCTTTTTTATTATTGTATTGTCAGAAGGTGCCTTACGTTTTTCACAGAAAGATATTTCTTTTTTAATTTTATTCTTTGTATTTTTGCAACTGGAGGATTGCACAGTCTCCCTGAAGTAAATTGCACAATCTAGATCAATATAAAATCCTGCTTTGTGATCACCCCACGGTATGCCCTCTCGGAGTCCCATGAATTATGTGATGGCCTCATCATTCTGAAAAATATCCATAGCAAGTGTCTCTTGTTGGTCCTAGTCAATGAGTTGTGGGTAAACAAGGTAAATCCTATCATCAGCGTTGGTAAAGGATGGGGAAGATGTGGAAAGCATGCAAATTGAAGCCTCAAGTGTGAAGGTGAAGTTGTTAATTTCAACTTCCGTGTCAGATTCAATGGATGGACCATATTCAGAATCAGATGAGTTGTATTCATAGTCATAATAGGGGACAAAATTATCAGCATCATGACTAGTGGTTGGTAGTTCAGAGGCATGGACAATAGTTTCAGGCATGTCAGGCTCATGGGTGGGCTCGGGAATGGGGTGAGATAATTCAAATGTTGTTGTCGACAATTTATGTTCTTCTGGATCCCAAGGAATGTTTACCCATTCCTTATTTTTAGAATGGTGGTCAATAGGATCAATGTTGTATTCTTGTCGGAATATTTTTTCAAAAGGTAGTTAGCCAAGTTCCAGGAATAGTTCATCAATATCATAGTTACTCAGGGTTTTTTCAGATCCCCATTCCCATTCATTAGAGTCATTTTCGGTAAGGTATTCTTCACTTGTCTCGACACTTTCTGGAGCCGTTACGTCCTCACTTGAAAGTTCATAGGTACGTCGATTGTAAGTTCTGAGTTGGTCAAACCTAGCCCTATGTACCTTGGTCTTGCAAAAATAATGACAGGTTCTCTCCTTCCATTGTTGGCTTTTCCAAGGCCACTTGTGCCATCAAAACCTAGTGCTTTGCATATGTTATGGCCTTTTCCATATATATGCACTGGTAGCGGAGGTAGTCCTTCTAGGTCCTTCTAGATCTAGTCAACTATATCAATAATGGCTTCATCACTCATGTCTCCCCATAGTGTGAATACTCTTTTTGGTGGAACCTTGAAAGTTGTTTTAGGCTCGACTGCAAAGCAAGGTCGACCATAGACTTTAGGCAGCTTAGGTATTGTAGTGATATAGTAAGCTGTATTCAATTTGAATTCTCCATAGCCAAGGTCATGGATCTGAAGGTCATTACTTGGTATGGAGGTTGAGGAGGATGGTTTGGCGGAAGTCGATGCAATGGATATGGATGATTTGGTGAGTGCAGATGGGTCAATATATTTTGAAGAGGTGGAAGCCGAGGCTTCTCGATTCATGGGTACCTAGTGCTAAGTAGTGGCTCTCAAATTAGTATAGTATTGAAATGGATTAGGATCTCTCGGAATAGTAATTTCGATACCATCAAAAGGGAATTTCATGCATTGGTGGTATGTAGAAGGAATGGCCGTTTAGGCATGAATCCATGGGCGACCAAGTAAGATATTATAATGTATGTCATGATCTAGGACTTGGCATGTTGTATCTATAATAACTGGTCCCACACAAATTGGAATTGTGGTGAGGCCTTTAGAAGCGCTTTCTTCATCATCATACGCCTTAATGATAATGCTATTGGTAGCATCCACACATGCATCAGAGAAGCCAAGAGCTTTAACCAATTTTAGAGAGCAGATGTTCAATCCTTCTTCGCCATCTACTAGGACTCGTCTAACCTTATGCTTATGGACAAAAACCTCGATATGAAGGTGTAGACACATAAAAATTATCTAGGCCTGCAAGCTCTATTTTTTAATCTTTTTCTTCCTAACATAATTAAGACATTTTAATTATGTCATTGACTCACTTTCGATTATTAATTAAATAATTCACAATTATTTAATTAATTCATATATGTTTATTCTTCATGATTATTAAATAAATAAATTTTAATTATTTATTTAATGTGTCACTAATTGTCTAATGTCTTCTTACAATTAAATAAATTTATTTAATTATTTTTGTCCATTATGTCTTCCAGATTATTAAATAGATAATTATATTTATTTATTTAATTATGTCACTAATTAAGTCCTCTTCTTGCTAAAACTAAATAAATTCTTATTTATTTAACTTTTGTCCACCTTCCACTATAATTAAATAATCATGTTTAATTATTTAATTATTCATTAACCTCTTCTCTCCTAAATTAAATAAATTTTATTTATTTCATTTGGTCCACTCTCCTGTATTTTGAATTAAATCATTATATTTAATTTAAAAGGTCCCCTTTGTCACATTCTTCTATAAATTAAATAATATCTTTATTATTTAATTTCCACCTAAATTAAATAACCTTTTATTATTTAATTTCTTTTATCACCTCTTTTTGTTGTGCTCATTTTAAATAAAATTTATTTATTTAAAATAAGTCCCACCACCTAAATTAAATAATTTTATTATTTAATTTCTCCTCTTTTATTGTGCTCATTTTAAATAAAATGTATTTATTTAAAATAAGTCCCACTTTCTAATTTCCCTCTTTGAGTAAATAATTTAAATTAAAATTATTTACCGTCACATGACCCTACCACTTTTGAATTAAATTAAATTTTAATTCAAAAAGTCAACATCACCTCTTGAATCAAATAATTTTAAATTATTATTTGATTATCCAACAACTTCATTTTGTGTGCCCAGAATCTCTTGTTACATGTATTGTCAGCCATTGATTTGATTTTCTAAAAATCAATCTTTTTGACCTAATGTTTCCCTAACCCTAATTGTGGGTTGTTGTATTGAATCTGGTCCATTGATTCTAAGGTACTTGCTTACTTTTAATCTTGGTCATTCACACAAAATTCCATTTTTATAAAATGGCAATGTTGGTCTCATTTTGTCATATCTTGCAACCTCACATCTTGCAATCTCATTTTATTTGCACTTTCATACTCTTGCATGTTTCTTCATTTGTCATAGGCATATTTAGATTTTATTTGACATAGTTTAGACATTTTTATATGCTTACTATTTGCAGTAGGGCATAGTATAGCATAGAGTCATTCAAAATCCTTCAAAATTGCTTAGGGCTTGTCATTTCCATTGGCTTGCTCATCATAAATCTGAGGGCAACAACATATTTCAGCAAGTTGAGAAGGTATAATGGAGGTCAGTCAGGGAGGATAAAGTCATCTAGTGGGATTGTTTCATCTATTCCTTTGCACTTCATTATCACTTTGGGTGTTTATGTTTTGCATTTGATTTGCTAACCCTAGAAAAATACCCATTGTTACATTGGTGAACCCGACATTCTATTTTAACATATTTTTGTAGGTTATGGTACAGATTTTTCATCATTTTTTTTGCAGGTTAGGGTACGGATTTTTCGTCTTTTTTTTTTGGCAGGTGCAGGTGCAAGTGTACGGAACGATGAATATGCTATTTTTTGCGACGCAGGTGATCTCCTGAGCCGCATTTGGCTTCACAAGCGACGCATTTGCTCTGTCAAACCGCATCCACTTCTCCAAACAATGCATTTTCATCTCTGAGCCACATCCGACAACCAAAAAGTCGCATTTGATCTCATCATTCGCATTCGGTTGTCCGAACGCTGCATCTGCCTTACCGAACTGCATTCGCCCTAGTGCGATGCATTTGTAGGGTAAAAAAAAAAAATCTTTCGGATTTTTCTTTTTTTTGTTTGGTAGTTTAGAGATTTTGGGCTTACTAATTCTTTGTTTACAGCTTGTGGCAAGGAGTCTAACATTCATTTACTTGTTTTTTTTAAACAAACTAAAAATTTTCATTTTACATTCATGGGTTAAAATGAACATGCATATACTCATTGGATTTAAAATAACACAATCTTGCATTAGAACTCATTGGATTAAAATGAATTTGCATCTTTTCATAGAATTGGGTTAAAATGAACTCTTAGTTAGCTCACACTACAAACGGTTAAAATGAAACCCATGTCTTTTTTTCTTTCATGTTTGTCAAACACATTTCGATTTGGGCTTAAAATGAACACCATGCGAGTGTTAGTTAGGATTTTCATGTGCTCTCTCTTTATTTTTAAACAAAGATTGATTGAACTATGAATATTTTGGCTTGCTTTTGTTAGCCTTAAAAATTGGGCCTTCTTTGGTGGGAAAAAGTACTCACCCCAAAGTGACTCAAACCGGGAATGCGCTAAAGCCAAGCGACGTCCAACCGGTATATAAATTTTAATGTTAAGGAAAGCTTAGCATTTCAGAACTTCCTACAGACCATCAATTGACTTCCCAGTACCCTTGTGGTGCGTCAAAACCTATAGAGCGTAACCTCTGTAGACTGGGATGATAATGCCTCTCACATGGCTTCTGAACGGGTGTTTGAATTAAATCCTTTGTTTTAGAAAACCAAAAACCTTATATTCTTTGGTGCAGCAACGATCATTGCCAAGGCACCCGCACCTACGCAGTTCTTAGTAGAAATGATCAATCTGCCATGGGAGTTTCATGGAGGTTGGAAGCTTGGTTGCCCTGAGAAGTGAGTGCACTATAAGGGGGAGCCTGTGGGGCCAAGCTTCTGAATTCATTCGCTAAGGATATGCGGTTAGTGGGATCCAAAATAATACTGTCCTTGCAGCAATAAGATTTTGTAAAATGACTTCTATGTGGTTGATTTTCATCTTTTTACAACACCATGTATTTGCCAACTGTTTTCAGACAAATAAAACATCAAACTTGTTAAAATACGAAACAACATTGCCAATTGAAACAAGTCTTTGCAAATCGGCCTAATTTTTTTTTGTCTACTCACTTTCTGCAATGCATTTGCTATCTTGAACCACAACTGCTTGTTAGTGAACCACATTCACTCTGCTAAGCCGCATTTGATCAAAACAGAGCTGCATTCGCTCTGGTGAGCCGCATTTGCAAATTCCTAAACCGCAATCACTATTTTACAACGCATCTGCTAAATTTGACACCGGTCCAAAAGATGCTTCCTGTCACGCAATCCCCCTTTTAAGCTGATTTCCTTAACATCGAGCTACATTTTCCAATATGAGCTGCATCTTCTTAGATGTGAGCCGCATTTGCTAGTATGAACCACATTTTTTCATTGAGCCACATTTGCTTACCTGCTGAAACATTTCTAGGATTGATTCCTACGATGCAAGAACCCTTTCAAGCCACATTTTCTTAGACTCAAGCCACATTTGTTGTTCTGAACCACATTCGCTATTGTGAGCCGCATGTGCTCTATCGCACCACATTTTCTAGATTTCATAAACATCTTCCCACTATCAAAATCAAAGTCCAAACCGGTATTTTTCCATATTTCATCAAGTCCTTCCTTTTTGTTTCTATCAAACTAGATATTGATTTGCTCAACTTCCCTCATCATGACATTATAGATGACATTCTTAGGATCACCATAGGTCTCCATTTGCATTTGACTAGTTGTATTATTAATTCTACCATCTCCTTAGACAATTATTTTGTAGATTTTAGGAGTACACTCCTTACCATCTATTGTCAAACTTTTCCTTCAAAAGTAGGTTATCATTGGACCCAATCACCCTTTGTCATTTAGTCAAAAAAATTGTGAATTATTTCCCACTCAATATTCTAGTGGGGAAACTTCACTTTGTCCTCTTTTAGTCCTTTTATGGTCCATTGTTTTTCCAAACCTGAAGCATTGCCAACACTTTGTTTGGTCAAGTAGTCATCTCCTTAGACTTCTCAATAATGAGTGCATCTTAGGATCCTTTTAGTTTGCATACCATTAGTCTCCTCATTTTAGTGTCATACCATTTGCATCCACAAATTTTTAGTCTCCTCTTAATCTCATTTTCATTTCATAGCATTCCTTATTCCCAAAAAACCCAAAAACATAGTGTCATACTTAAGTCATTATCCCTAATCATCCCAAAGTTGAGAAAAAATTTTTATGGTTGAAACTAGGTTACAAAAAAGGAAAAAACTCATGGATTCTTTTAGTCAAGACACCAATTTTCCCAATTTCACCAATGACATGAATTCATTCCCTAGTACATGAACACTCTTTCTAATGACATGGGAAATTCTATGATCAATCCTTTTAGTGAGATATCCATCCATGTCATATCCTTGTCATGCATCCATGTCCTATTCTAATCCTTCATCTCATCCTAGTCCTTCATCCACTAACCCTTTCCAAACCTCCATGTCATATCCTAGTCCATTACACACCAATCCATTCCAAGATACTCCATTTTTTCATGAAAACATATCTAGTCATGGTCTCCAAAGTCCCATCTTCTTACCTACACTTGAGTATACATGTCAAGAGGAAAGTCCAAAGCATGACATCATAACATCACTGTCTTTTCTAGATCAAAGTGGTCTATTGGACCCCATCTTTACATCCATTCAAGAAGTCCTCCTAGAAAATCATGGCATACCAAAGACACCTATCCTTGGTCAAGATTCCATCCAAAACCATTTCATTCAGGACAAACCTATCCTTGGTCAAGATTTCATCCAAAACCATGTCATTCAATATGAACCTATCCTTGGTCAAGAGTCCATCCAAAACCATGTCATTCAAGATGAACCTATCCTTGGTCAAGACCCTACTTTTGATCATGTCATTCCAACTGGGCCCATCTTTGATCAAGACACTACTTTTGAAGAAGTCCAAAATGATCCACTCCTTGACCTTTATTCCCTTCATGATGAAACACTTGAAGATGAACCTCTCCAAGCTTACAACATTGACACTACCAACAATGAGACACTTGCCTCCATGGGACACATAAATGATCTACCTCTAGAACAAGAGTCTCCTAGCATGGACATATTTGCAAATGATCAAGCTATAACTAAATTCGTGGGGCTCCGAGAAGGCATACCATGGGGTGATCACAAAATAATTTCCATTGACCTAGATTATGTAGCTTACTTCGGGGAGACTGTGAAATCCTCTAATTGCAAAAATGCAAATAATCAAACACAAAAGGAAAAGTCTTTAGGTGAAAACCGCAAGGCACCTTTTGATAGAAAAATAGTAAAAATAAAGGATGTATCCAAAGGTGAAAACCTCTCGGAGGTGCCTAAGGATGAAGGATTGGACTTTCTCCCCGTAACACAGGAAAAATCAGCAATGATAATTGAAGACACCATCGAAGTTAACATAAACACGCCAGAGAATCCCAAAATGGTTCTCTTAGCTGCATCATTAATAGATGAAGAAAAAATTGAGTTCCAACAATTCTTCACAGAAAGGAAGGTTAACTTTGCATGGTCATATGCTGACATGCCAAGCCTAGATCCATAATTAGTATTACATCATCTTTCATTAATCCCAAATATGAAACTAGTCAAGAAAAAATTACAGAAAATGCATCCACAAATTGCACTACTTGTCAAGTCTAGGTTAAAGAAGTTACTAAATGCTAGATTCATAAGATCAATAGATTATGTTGACTAGATATCCAACATTGTCCATGTCACAAAGCCAAACGGACAAATCCGTATCTGCACGGATTTCAGGGATCTGAATAAGGCTTGCCCAAAAGATGATTTCCCATTTCTGAACATAGACATGATTGTTGATCTCATAGCAGGGTACGAGATGCTATCTCTCATGGATGGTTTCTCGAGCTATAACCAAATCCGAATTGCAACTAAAGATCAGCACAAAATGGCATTCACCTGCCCATGGGGAACATATTGTTGGAATGTCATGCATTAGGGCTTAAAAAATGCATGCCCCACATACTAGAGATCTATGACAACAATATTTCATGGCATGATGCATACACTCATGGAAGATTATGTGGATGACCTTTAGGCCAAGTCTTTGACATGGAAAGATCACCTCAAAGTCCTGGACAAAATTTTTAGACGACTAGAGGAGTACAAGGTTCGTTTGAACCCAAAAAAATGTGTCTTTGGGGTCACGTCAGGTAAACTGTTGGGCTACATAGTTTCATGAATAGGCATAGAAGTTGATCCTGCTAAAGTGAAAGCAATTCTAGACATGCCACCACCAAAATGAATCAACGAGTTATGAACAATTCAGGGCAGACTACAGTCCACCCGACGCTTCATCGCACAGTTGGAAAACAAGTGTCAACCATTTCAATAGCTGTTACGCAAAAGTATTCCCTTTGTATGGATAGAAAAATTCCACACAGCTTTCGAACAAATTAAGGAATATCTATTGACACCACCAGTCCTGATGCCGCCCATTGAAGGCAAACCATTGATCCTATATGTCTCTGCAGCTACAAATGCACTGGGGGCATTATTAGCACAAAATGACCATGACAAAAAAGAAAGAACCATATACTATATCAAACACACACTAATAGGATATGAATTGAACTATACAAACATTGAACGTGCATGCCTGGTAGTTGTCTTTGTAGCACAAAAACTCAAAAATTACATGTTGAATCACCAAACACATCCGGTGGCTAAGATCGATCCATTAAAGTATCTTCTAAGTCGAGCAACAATAATAGGTTGGTTAGCAAAGTGGGTCATGATTTTAAGTGAATATGACATAAAATATGTTGATTGTAAGGCAATAAAAGGACAAGTAATAGTGGATCAGCTTGCAAATGCACCCATCCAAGGCACTTATCCACTGGTAATTTATTTTCCTGATGATTCTATCTTTCAGGCAGAGCCTACATCACCATGGAAACTATATTTTGACAAGTCTCGTACTGGTCACGGCTTAGGGGTTGGTATTTTGTTCATCACACCACAAGGATATTCCATTCCTAAAGAATTCTGGATTGCTTTCCCATGCACCAACAACATTTCAGAATACAAAGCATTGGTCATAGGACTCAAGATCGCAATTAAATGGAAAATTTAGACATTGCTCGTATTCGGGGATTCTTAGTTAGCTATCAACCAAGTAAATGATGATTATGAAACAAAGGATGAAAAGTTGATTCCTTACAAGCGAATGGTGGATAGCTTCCTGACATATTTCAAATTGATTGCCTTTGAACAAATTCCAAGGACACAGAACAAGGCAGTAGATGCAATGGCCACTATTGGATCTCTATTGGACATCCCCAAAAATGTGTCGCAATTTGAGTTGTTAGTCGAACAACTATTGATGTCAGCATATGACATCCCAAACTCAGAAATGGTTTGTGAGATTGTTGGTCCCAATTCACCTTGGTACCAAGACATTTATGACTATCTAAAGTCCCAAACCTTACCACCCAACCTCTCCAATAACCAGGGAAAGTCCTTTATATGCAAAACCGCCCAACACACCATCGTCAATGACACCCTATACCTCTGTGGCTTTGATAACACCCTTTTTTGTTGTTTCGACACTAATGAAGCCCAGATAACTTTACGAGAAGTACATGAGGGTATATGTGGATCTCATTCAAGTGGTCCAACTTTAGCTAGGAATTCACTAGACTCGGATACTATTGGCCGACACTAGAAAAAGATGCTCTTCAGTTTGTCAGAACATGTCAGAAATGCCAAGTGCACAGTGAACTAATCCATGCACCTACACAGGAGTTGAGACCGATCACTTCTCCATGGTATTTCACACAATGGGAACTCGACCTCGTGGGAAAGATCCATCCATCCTCCTCTAACGACCACAAATTCATAATCACCGCCACTGAGTACTTTACTAAGTGGATTGAACCCCCTCACTTACATCATTGGAAAGCAAATATCAAAGTTTATCCTAAATTACATCATTTGTCGATATGGTGTTCCACAGTCCATCATCACAGATAATGGAAGTCTATTCAAAAATTAGGGCATTTATGAACTTTGTGAGCGATTCCACATCCAACACCATTTCTCCACCCCATATTATCCACAAGGTAATGGTCAAGTTGAGGCATCAAATAAAATAATTCTTCACATTCTTAAGAAGACTGTCAACAACGCTGGTCGAGATTGGCACCTACAACTTAATCCTGCTTTATGGGCCTACCGTACTAGCATTCGTACACCCACTAGAGCCACTCCATTTTCCCTGATCTACAAATCTAAGGCCATTTTTCCCATCGAGGTCAAAATTCCTTCTCTCTGAGTCTCTTTGAAAGGAATGATTGATGATGAAGAGTACAGTCAGTCTCACCTACATGAGCTAGAAATGTTACAAGAAAGATGGCAAAATGCTTTGAATCACTTGTAGGCATATCAAAATCGTCTCTATCAGAGCTATAATAAAAGAGTGATGGTAAGAAAATTTGAAATTGGTGACTTGGTCCTCATGTAGAACCCAAGAAATCGGGCTAACCATGAAAAGCTTGGCAAGTTTGAGGCTAATTGGCTCGGTCCTTATATTATTATTTTCACATTCAGTTCTAGAGCTTATCAGTTGGCCACATCTGATGGAGAACAATTGACAGAACCCATCAACAACCTACATCTGTGAAAGTTTTACACATAGCATCAGAGAGCTTGGCTAATAACCTAGAAATATATTAAAAATAAATTAAAAAATTGAAGAAAATCATCCCTTGATGAAAACCTGGAAAACAGGGGTCTTGGTGACACCAAAAAAATCAAAAAAATGGCAAAAATAGTAAAAAGAAATAAATTCATCCAATAGTGAAAACTTGGCAAACAAGCGCTTTGGATAGGTACCATGGTAAAAACCTGGCAAACAGGCGCCATGCGTAGTCAATCATTGCTTCACCATCTATTGTTATTCTAATCGACCCTTATCCACTTTCCATAATCACAACAACCTGACATTCATGACATTCGTCCCACATCTTGTCAATTTCGGCCATGGTTAGCATTTGGTTGACATCATCCCTTGCATATCCTCGCCTTTTGCCTTCTGTCTACCTCTCTCCATATCATTGGACTTGGGTAGTCCCTGATCTATCTGGGGGCAAGACCTTTATCATGTAACTGCAGTGGGTGTCACACATGATCCAACATTCATAAAAAGTCATAAAATCCTAAAAAAGTCATAAAAATCTGAAAAAGTCTTGAAAAAATACCTAAAAATTGAAAAATATCCTATAGAAAACACAAAAACATTTGAAAAGTGTCAAAAAAAATTCTCAAAACAAATTCAATGCTTTTCCCATCAGTCCAGTCAGTCGCGTCAATCAATCTTTATCTTAGTCTGAACTACGTTGTCTCTGTGCATTTGCTACGTAGGCAAGATTCATCTTTGAATCCGCAAGATATTAGGTCAGTCCTTCTAGGTTTGTCAAAATAAAATCATGATTCAAACTTTTGTCCTTTGGGCAAGGTCATTGGTCATGTCAAACTACGAGGTGTCTGAGTGCACAACGTAGGCAAGGCCATCAATCGATGAGCCCCCGAGGCCACACTAGGTCAGTCCATTAGGGTTCATGGCACAACGTTTTCACACAAATCAAACTTTCTTCAAATCAAGCAAATCTTCCATCAATCCCAAGCAAGCAATCTATCAACAATCTGTTTCATCAACAATTTCGATCAATTTAGCATATCAGCAATGACATGTAAATTCTATAAAGATAATTTAACCTAGAAAAAATTTGGGATCTTCTTCAGATGTGTCCTTCTAAAGAGCAACTCTCATCATTTCTTTATGCTTTTGGACGTGTCCTTCCTAAGCATTGCCCTCATCATCTGCCTTTTTGATGGATTCTCCTAACTTTGAGAATTGATCTCCTCGATATCAACATCATTTAGGATGTGTCCTTCCTGAATTTGATATCGCTCGACATTTGGCAACCTTGATATTAAAACACTTGGCACTTGTATTTGGCCTTTTCATCATGATTACGAATTTTTCAATGAGATCTCGACAACAGGATTTAGAGAAACAGCGACGTCTCATGACATTTGTCTTGTCTTTTGACACTCATGTTACTAGTTTCTCGGTGATGTCTTGACTACAGGATTTAGAAAAATAGCAAGATATAATGATAATGGCTTTATGTTCGTTCTTTTGGCAATCATGTTGCTAGTTTCTTGAGGATGTCCGGGAAATAGGATTTAGAGAAGTAACGACGTTTCATGGTTTGTCCTTCTTGTCTTTTTCTGCTTGTGGTTGGTTATGACAAAAAGACTAGGGCAATTGCGCTCTTAGTATGAGTCATGATCATCCTTATCTGTGACTACTTGTATTATGTGATGGTACGACCTTGCACACCTTGATTTATGTCATATCATGTTGTTTATTGGCCATCACAACAATCTACCCAATGATGATTAAAGAGCAATAAATATTAAAGTCCTATAGTAATATGTTGAAGGATTTGGTCTACGAACTAACATGCATCTCATATAGGCATTGCATACATATCATCATCCATATCCTTTGCACTAACACTTTCTTGTTCCATCGTCTTCTAGTCTTCTCATCAGGTTTGAGAGCACACCCGTGTTCTTGGAACCCGCCCATCCTCTCGAGGGGGCATACTGCAACCCTCCTCGTCATTCTTCCTCATCTTATTTTGCACTGGGGCATATTTTTGACTTATTTTCTTTGCCACAATGCGACAGGCTGCATTATGACAAAGAGGGGAAAATATAGACACATAAAAATGACCTAGGCATGCAAGCTCTATTTTTTAATCTTTTTTTTTCCTAGCATAATTAAGACATTTTAATTATGTCCTTGACTCACTTTCGGTTATTAATTAAATAATTCACAATTATTTAATTAATTCATATCTTTTTATTCTTCATGATTATTAAATAAATAAATTTCAATTATTTATTTAATGTGTCACTAATTGTCTAATTTCTTCTTACAATTAAATAAATTTCTTAATTTATTTAATTATTTTTGTCCATTATGTCTTCCATATTATTAAATAAATAATTTTATTTATGTATTTAATTATGTCACTAATTAAGTCCTCTTCTTTCTAAAATTAAATAAATTCTTATTTATTTAACTTTTGTCCACCTTCTACTATAATTAAATAATCATGTTTAATTATTTAATTATTCATTAGCCTCTTCTCTCCTAAATTAAATAAATTTTATTTATTTAATTTGGTCCACTCTCCTGAATTTTGAATTAAATCATTATATTTAATTTAAAAGGTCCCCTTTGTCACATTCTTCTATAAATTAAATAAAATCTTTATTATTTAATTTCCACCTAAATTAAATAACCTTTTATTATTTAATTTCTTTTATCACCTCTTTTTGTTGTGCTCATTTTAAATAAAATTTATTTATTTAAAATAAGTCCCACCACCTAAATTAAATAATTTTATTATTTAATTTCTCCTCTTTTATTGTGCTCATTTTAAATAAAATGTATTTCTTTAAAATAAGTCCCACTTTCTAATTTCCCTCTTTGAGTAAATAATTTAAATTAAAATTATTTACTGTCACATGACCCCACCACTTTTGAATTAAATTAAATTTTGATTCAAAAAGTCAACATCACCTCTTGAATCAAATAATTTTAAATTATTATTTGTTTCTCCAGCAACTTCATTTTGTGTGCCCTGAATCTCTTGTCACATGTATTGTTAGCCATTGATTTGATTTTCTAAAAATCAATCTTGTCCATTCATTTTGAATATGACCTAATGTTGCCCTAACCCTAATTGTGGGTTGTTGTATTGAATCTGGTCCATTGATTCTAGGGCACTTGCTAACTTTTAATCTTGGCCATTCACACAAAATTGCATTTTATAAAATGCCAATTTTGGTCTCATTTTGTCATATCTTGCAATTTCATATCTTGCAACCTCACATCTTGCAGTCTCATTTTATTTGCACTTTCATACTCTTGCATGTTTCTTCATTTGTCATAGGCATATTTAGATTTTATTTGACATAGTTTAGACATTTTTATATGCTTACTATTTGCAGTAGGGCATAGTATAGCATATAGTCATTCAAAATCCTTCAACATTTGCTTAGGGCTTGTCATTTCCATTAGCTTGCTCATCATAAATCTGAGGGCAACAACATATTTCAGCAAGTTGAGAAGGTATAATGGAGGTCAGTTAGGAAGGATGAAGCCATCTGGTGAGATTGTTTCATCTATTCCTTTGCACTTCATTATCACTTTGGGTTTTTATGTTTTGCATTTGATTTGCTAACCCTAGAAAAATACCCATTGTTACAGAAGGGCATCATTATGAGATGGTTTGGGTGAAGAATAGTCAATGTCCAAAAAGGTAATGTGGTGAGGCGAGGTCAAATATTCGACCATAGTTTTGAAATGGTTGACATCAATGTTGTTTGGGACAAAAGACTCTTGTAGGACTTTATCCAAGATAGCCTTATGTGCGAGTGAGATGCGGAGCAATTCAAGGATGGAGATTTGAGCCGGTGTTTTGTTCAATTGCTCAATAAGGTTAAACTTTGGATTTGGTTTTGGATTCTTAACAGATGGACCAAGTATGGTAATCTTGGGTTGACGAGCAGAGGGACTTGGGATGGTGACCTTGCCTTTGCGTGTAGTGACATTGAATTTCGGAACCTTTTTAATAATAATGGTATTGACACATTTATCTTCATCAGTAGCACAAAGATTATTAATGATAGTTCCACCGGAATAGTTGAAAGCAGTGTGAGTGTAATTGGCTTGATTATTATTATTCTTTGTGTCAGACGAGGAGGGGTTACCAAAACCATGATCCTGCAATGGATTCTTATGAATTGTATGGTCTTTTTTAGATGCAAACAGTTGACCACCTAACTCAATGGTATTGTTATCAATGAGATCTTGCACAAGGTTTCTCAATTGACAACAAGAGGAAGTTTTATTCCCTTTGACAAGGTGGTAACCACATAATGCATTATCATCCCACCATGATGGCTTGAATTGACCAGGGTCATACAGTTTAGGTTCTTCCAAAGTTATGACACCATTTTGGATAAGTTTCTTTAAGACAATTTCAATGGGTTCACCCAACGGGGTGTATGTGCATTTTTGAAATTGTCGTGGTTGACGTGGTTGCATTTGATTAGACTGATCAGGATTGTTTTGGATGGCAATGGCAGTTGGTGTCGATGTAGTTATAGGTGTATTTTGATTTTGAACTCCTTTGATGGTGATTTTTGCATCAACCACACCATCATTGGAGATGTGTTTATTCTTAACCCAGTATTTGGTTTTGTCATTGGAAGCACTTGGGTTAGTGTTTGTGGTGGTGTTGATTGTTTTTCCAACATTTTTTAATTCACCTTTGGCGATCAAGGCTTTTTCAAGTTGAACACCTTTTTCAACAAGGTCAACAAAGGTGGTACAACAATGGACTTGTAAGCCATATCTTAGTGGTCCCAGGAGATTTTGTACAAACATGGTGACTTTCTCCTTTTCAGGTATTTCTACCGGACATCTGCTTGCTAAGGTTCTCCATCTTTGAAAGAATGAGATAAAATTATCTCTTGCATCCTCTTGGGTAAGTTTCCATAAGGAGGCAATATCAATATCTGTGTCAATGTTATAGGCATAGTTTTCAACAAATTTGTTTGCCAATTCATCTCATGTTTTGATTCCTTTAGGCAATAGTGAGAACCACTCCAGTGCATGGCTTGTGAGACTTCTAGAGAAGAGTCTCATGAGATAGGTTTGTTCATATGCAATGTCCATGCAACTTGTAGTGAATTCTCTTATATGTTCAATTAAATGTGTCTTGCCTTTGTATTTAGGGAAATGTGGCACCACATATCCATGAGGAAACGGTGGCATATACAAGGTTGTGTCAAACGAATATGGACATAGGTCATGTGACATGTAAGACTTTTTATTTGACTATTGTAAGGTTTCCACATGTGTTTGGAGAGCATCAAGTTTGAGTGTGAGTGCTTCCACAGTTGGGTTGTTGGTAGCATCACACATGTTGGTGAGGGGTATGGATTGCATGCCCACTTGTTGTGATGAGATGTGTTCATTTGGGATTTGTTGTTGGTGAGAAAAATGAGTGTTTTGATTTGGCTGTTGTTGGAAATGAGCGGTTTGATGAGGGATGTACTGCTGTGTATGGACTTGAGAAGCATAAGTTGGGATGTGGGATCCTGCCATGTTGGATTGAATTTGGGGGCCTTACTGGTTTTGATTATGTTGATGCCCAAATGCAATGAAAGATTGGGTGCCTTGATTTCCTTGCCCAAATAGGTAATTATGGCCTTGAGGAATGTGGATATTTTTCCTCAAAGGAATGTTGGTATTAACCTGTGAGGAATTTGGGACATAGGTTGGGTGCCTTGAATGACAACTCTTCGTTTATTCCTCCCAAAACGATTTGATGATTTTTTGTCATTGCATTAGAGGAACCTAATAATAGGTTTGTTGATGTACCCATGGAACTAGATGAAGTTCCAAAGAGATTTGAGGTGGTTGCACCCATTGTTGATCCCAATGTTTGTGAAGAAATTGTGGATGTTTTTTGGGGTATGGATTGTGATGTGGTGTTAGTTTGGGTAGATGATCCCCCAATAGATGTTGTGTTGATCATGGTGGATGCATTAGTTGTGGTGGTAGAATGACCAAGGGAGGTAGCATTAATGGTGTTAATGACATTTTGTGAAGTGGCTCCCATGGAAGTATTGTGTGATTGGGGATCAGAAGATGTTGCTCTAATAGTGTTGAGGTCAAATCCTTTTGGTAACCTAGCCCCTTGGTCAAGGAGCATGACTAGATATCTGGCTAAGTCATTTAGAATGAATTCTTCCATAAAAGATGCCACTTTTGGGTTTTGGGAAGCAGCTTGTATGTCTTCTTCAAATATTTCCCCATTTTGGTCTCTGTGGACAAATTGTTCAAAGGATTGCATGAAGAGGATGGCATGGTCATCTCACTGAAAGTATTAATGAATGAATTCCCCATGTTGGTATTTGTATTCATGTCATTCATGTTATTAGGGAAATTGTTAGTATTGACATTCATGTCATTTGAAAAGTTGTAAAGGTTGGTGTCTTGACCAAAAGAACCCATGAGTCTTATTTTTCTCTGTAATCTAGTTTCAAACATAAAAAATTTTGCTCAACTTTGGGGATGGTGGAAGATGATCCAAATATGCAAATGTTATGACACTATATTTTTGGGTTTTTTGGAATAAAATAATGCTTATGCAATGATGGTGAGCATTAATGCAAATGAGACTAAAAGGAAACTAAAGGTATGTAAATGCAAAGGATACTAAAATGCACTCACTAATGGTACATCTAAGGAGATGTAAACTTGACCACTTAAAGTTTTGGCAATGCTTTAGGTTCGGAATATCAATGGACTATAAAAGGACTAAGGAGGACAAAGTGAAATTTCCACACTAGACTAGTGAGTGGGAAATAGTTCACAAAAGGTAATGACTAAAGACAAAAGGGTGATTGAGTCCAATGATAACCTACTTTTGAATGCAAATTTTGACAAAGGGTGATAAGGAATCTACTCCTAAAATCTGCAACAAAAAAATGAGTGTCCAGGGGGATGGTAAAGTTTAACAATGCAACTAATGAAATGCAATGGAAACCTATGGTGACCTAAGAATGCTACCTACAATGAAATAATGAGGGAAGTTGGGAAATTCAATATCTGGTTTGACAGAAATAGTAGAGAGAGACGTGTTGGAATCTCGTAAGGACAAAATTGAGTCAGTTTTTGACAATGAAATGAAACTTTTGGGAGACTGGCAAATGTGTCACGGCAAGTGCATTGTGAGAGAGAAAATGCATCATAGGAAAGTCGATTGCGGTGTTTAAGTAAGAAAATGCGGTTTAGAATGGCGATTGCAATGTTTTATCAAGAAAATGCAGTGAAAGATAGTCAATTGCGGCATTTGAATTTGCACATGCATTCCAACAGAGCGATTGCGGCTCATAATTTATCAATTGCAGTTTGAAATAGCATTTGCATTGTAGAAAGTTATTTTGACAAAAAATTCAGTAGATTGCAAAGAATTTGCTTCAATTTGGCAGTGTTTTTTCAGGTTTTCGGGGTTGATGTTCATTTGTTCAAGTTGTCTGAATACACTTGGCAAACACGTGATGTTGTAAAAAAGTGAAAAACAACCACATAGAAAACATTTACAAATTCTTATGGCTACAAAGATAGTATTCTTTTGGATCCCACACAGATTTTACTCTAACCGCATATTCTCAGTGGATGAATTCATAAGCTTGGCCCCACGGGCTCCCCCTTACAGTTCACTCATTTCTCAGGGCAACCAAGCTTCCAACCTCTATGAAACTCCCATGGCAGATTGATCATCTCTACTAAAAACTGTGTAGGTGTGGTTGCCTTGGCAATGGCCGTTGTTGCACCAAAGAATAGAAGGTTTTTGGTCACACTAAAAACAAGGGTTTTAATTCAGGCACCCGTTTGAGTGGTCATACATGGGGCACAAGATTAAGCTCCATTAAAGAGGCACTCCAGCCTGAAGAGGTTAATCTCAATAGGGTTTTGGGGAGTAGTACTTGGTCTGTATGACATATATGCACTTGTAATCCTTGGCTTTCCCTTAGGATTCATATTTGTATACCAGTCATGAGTAGCTCGGATAAAGAGCTTTGTTGTCGGTTTGAGTTGCTTTGGGGTGAGTACTTTTCCCACCAAAGAAGGACCAATTTCTAAGGTTAACAAAATTGAGCAAACATATTCGTAGTTCAATCAATCTTTGTTGAAAAATAAAGAGAGAGCACATGAATATGTTTGACTCACACTCGCATGGTTGTTCTTTTTAAACCCAAATTGAAAGTGTGAAGATGTGACAATTAACTAAATCACAAAACATGAAAAAAATGTATTCATTTTAATTGTTTGTAGTGTTATCAAAAAAAGGGTTCATTTTAACCGTTTGTAGTGTGAGCTAACTAACAGTTCATTTTAAACCCATGAAAAGCTTGATTGTTCTTTTTAAACTAATGAAAAAGTGTGATTGTTCATTTTACCCATGAGTGAAATGAAAATTTGTGGGATTAAATTGAATAAAACAACCAAAGAAACTGAGTTAGACTCCAACCTAACATACGCTGTCACAAAAATATTAGTATCCCAAAAATTCTTTAATCTAGAAGCAGAAAATAGAAGGACACTGAAAAAAGACAAAACATAAAAAGTTTGTTACCAGTCATTTGCATCGCAATAGATAAAATACGGCTCGACACAGAAGATGCATCGTTCTATCTGGCAGATGTAGCTAGATATGTCTATTGCGGTTCGGATTCTATCAAATGTGACTTGGGATTGCAGTTGCATCGCTCAGGTAGTCAAATGTGTCACATTAGAGCAGTTGCATCACTGGCGCAATAGAGCACTTGCATCATAGGGACTATCAAATGTGTCATTTCGTACACCTGTACCTACAAAAAAATGGCAAAAAACCATACGATACCCTGCAAAAATGTGTTAGAAGCATCAGGTTCACCAATGTAACTATGGATTTTTCCTGCAAGATTAAAGTGTTAGCAACGCACAATGCATATTATATCAATCCAAAGTAAACAATGAAATGCAAAGGAAATAACAAAGGAATAAATGAAACGAGCTCAAGTCCTTCATCCTCCATGGTTGACTTCCACTGTACCTTCTAGCTTGTTGAAATGTGAAGTATTGCCCTCAGATTTTGATGAGCAAATCTAAATATTGACTAGTCCTAAGAAACGTTTTGAAGGATTTCCTAAATGATTATGCAAAAGGAACTAAATCCTCAATGCAATGATCTAAGTAGCTAAATGACAAAAACAAGGCAATGCTAAAAACTCAAAAGAATGCAAGAGCTTAAAATATTTGAAGATAAAGATATTAAAAGATTCAAGATTTCAAGATGTCGAAAATGAGGACAAAATTGGCATTTTATAGAAAATGCAATTTTGGATGGATGGATGAGATTAAAGATTGAGAAATGCCCTAGAATCAATGGTCAATATTCAAAATAGAAACTCTCAATTAGGGTTAGGGTAAGATTTCAAAATGAGTGGACAAGATTTAATTTAAGAAATTAAATTAAGAATGGAGAATAGGTGTGATAGTGAGATGAAAATTAGTAAAATCAAGAAGGTCAAGTTTGAACAAGAAGATGAGATTTGGAAAATCAAGAATTTTAGCAATTACTTGATTTATAGAAGAATATTACCATTTTGAATTAAAATTAATTCAAAATAGGGATTTAGTGAGATAGTAAATAATTGATTTTGAGATTATTTACTAAAAGAAGTGGTAGTTAACCATGTGAGGCTATTTTAAATAAGTTGTTTTATTTAAAATAAGGGAAATGTCAAATAAGGCAATTAAATAATTACAAATAATTTTATAATTTAGAGAATGGGTCTAATAATTAAATAAATTAATAAATCTATTTAATTATAAGAAGAATTAAGAATTAGTGACATATTAAATAAATAAATAAATAAATAAGACATATTTATTTAATAATTAGGAAGACATAAATGACAAAGATTAACTAAATAAATTGAGAAATTTATTTAATTATGAGAAGACTTCATATAGTTAGTGACACATTAAATAAATAAATAAAATCTATTTATTTAATAATCATGAAGAATAAAAAGACATGAATTAATTAAATAATTATGAATTATTTAATTAATAGTCAAAGGTGGGCCACAAACATAATTAAAATGTCATAATTATTCTAGGACGAAAGTGGTAAGATAGAGCTTGTAGGCCTAGGTCATTTTTATGTGTCTACACTATTGGCTTGTATTCTCTATAAAATGCATGCCTTGCATTGTAGAATGCATAGTTTGTTTGCAAGAATGAGTGTTGTCGAATTCACTCTAGAAATATGTGTTTGCGTCGAAGCACTTGTTGAAGAATCTTTGTACTTGGAGCTGCATAGTAACCTCTATTTGATTTAATATAGTAGTATTGTGCTTTTGGAGGGTGGGGTTTTTTACCTGAAAGAGTTTTTCCCACGTATATCTGGTGATTGTTGTTTGTGTTCTTGTTGTTATGTCTCATTCTTTCTATGTGTTTCTCTTACTATAACTATATAAGGTGTTAAAAAGAAAATTTTGGTAACTCTCCCCTACTTAGATTAGTGTAGGAAGCTATTTTTTCTCACCCAGTTTCCTTTCAATTGGTATCAGAGTCTAGCCAACCTTGATTCCTTTGTTCAGTTATAAGGGTTTTTTGAGTTGATCTTTGTTTCAGTAGGAGTTTTGTAGGAGTGTATTTTGTGACCTTGTAGGAAAGAGATGGCAAGCACATATGGTAGGAGTGAGATGGAGAAGCTTAACAATGGTAACTTTGAGATTTGGAAGCTCAAGATAGAAGATATGCTTGTAGATTATGATCTATGGGTTGTTTCTAGAACCAAACCATCAAGTATGAAAGAAGAAGATCAGAAGATCATGGATCGGATATCCAAGGGTCTCATTAGACTTTGTTTGGTTGATTTTGTTCTCCTGAATGCTCATTAAGAGAAGACCTCGACTTCATTGTGGAAGAAACTTGGGGATATTTATCAAGCTAAATCCTTAGTAAACAAGCTATTCCTAAGAAAGAAGATGTATTTTCTAGAGATGGAAGATGGAGAATTTGTGGTAGACCACCTATGAACTCCTTTAACATGTTGATTGCTCAAATGGGTTCCATTGGAGACAATATTGATAAACAAGACTATTATGCATGCTCCTGTTGTGTTTGTTTCCAAACTCATAAGATCACCTGGTGATGGCTATTGGAAGCACAACAACCACTTTCAAGATGGATGAGGCGGTTGCTTCATTGTTATCTAAAGAGATGTGGAGAAATTCTTCTAAGATGGCCAAGGAGGCCCTTGTTGTTCGTGGTAGACCGAAGGAGAAAAGCAAAAAGAAGGATAAGAAATCTAAGTCAAAGTCTCCAGGGAGATCTAAGTATCCTAGTAAGAAGTCCAAGGAAAAATATTGGAACTGTGGTGAAAGCGGTCACATTTGAAAATATTGCAAGGAGAAGAAGATAAACAAGTCTTTCTCCAATTCTAAATTTGACAAATCATCCCAAGATGAAGCAGAAGCATTTGTTGTAGCCTTGGAAACCCATGCATCAAAATATGTGTGGTTGATAGATTTGGGTGCATCTATTCACATAACCTCTCATAGAGGTTGGTTTTGTAGTATAAAGAGTACGATGGCGGGAAGGTGTACTTGGGTGAGGACCCTCACCCAAAGATCATTGGTTGTGGAAGAGTCAAAATTAAATTTCTTGATGGAAGAGTGAAGGGGATTGATGGTGTCTTGCATGTCCTTGGTTTGGCACAAAACCTACTTTTTGTAAGTAAACTAAATGATTCGAGAGTGCAAGTTGTTTTCTCTAGTGGAGGATGTAAGATGACAAAAGGATTTATGGTGTTGGCTAAGGGTGTTCGAGTTGGCACTCTGTACAAGCTAGATGTATGCACAATACAGTTCAATATTTCTTCTAATGTACCCAAGAAGAGACCTTTGGATTCTTCATCCTTGCCATCATATCGTGCAATGAATAAGTGTGTTACAGCTACATCTGATGGTCATGCATTTTGGGTACCTAAGGGTGTTTATTCCATGGAAATGAAGCTTCCTACAAAGAAGACAATGCTATGGCACCAATGACTTGGTCACATTAGTGAGAAGGGTCTTAGAACCCTAAAAAATATGAGCCTTGTTGAAGGCCTTGATGATTGTAATCTCAAGTGCAAATTTTGCAAAAATTGTGTTTATGGAAAACATGTTTCTTTTTACTCTAGTTCTCACTAGTCTTATGGGGCTTTGGACTATGTTCATTTAAATGTTTTTTGTCTTGTGAATGTTCATTCACTATCAAAATCTATATATTTTGTTTCTTTCATGGATGATTATAGTAGGACATTCATTTATCTTCTCAAAAGTAAAGCTAAAGTCTTTAGTCGCTTTAAGGAGTTTAAGGCCTTGGTGGAAAATCAAACTAGTAGAAAGATTAAATATTTGAGGACTGAAAATGGTGGTGAGATTTGTTTTGTAGAGTTCGACAAGTTTTGTAAAGAGAATGGGATTGAGAGACATAAGACAACTCCCTACACTCCATAGAAAAATTGAGTTTCAAAGAGGATGAATAAAAAAATGATGGAGAGGGCTAGAATTATGTTGAGTGGTGCAAGCCTTCAGAAAAAGTTATGGGTTGAAGCGGTAGCCACTACATTTTATTTGATCAATAGATCTCCTACATTGATGCTTGTTGGAAAGACACCCATGGAGGAGTGGTCTGGTAAAAATCCTTCGATGAGACATCTTAGAGTATTTGGTTGTGAAGTGTATGCTCATGTTCCAATTGAGAAGAGGTCAAAGTTGGAGAACAAGGTAGTTAAATGTATCTTTATTGGCTATGGTGTCGATGTGAAAGGGTACAATATTTGGGATCCAAAAGCTTAGAAGGTTCTCTAAAATAGAAGTGTGAATTTCAAAGAGATGAAACCTTCCACTATTGAGCTACAATTAGTAAAAGAGGAGAAATAGAAGGAGGTAGTTTAAATTCCACCTACTCCAAAGAAAGATGAACTACGAACTCCTGTTAGACCTAATTATGAGGAGAGATCAAGTATTTCTAGAAGCTTCAAAGAAGAAGAATAACCTCAACCTCAACCTTTTAGGAGGTCTACACAAGTTAGGTTACAACTGAAAAAGGTTTGGTTATTCATTATTGGATTCTAGTTGCATTTTTGCTTTGATTGTTAACACTAATGAGCCTAGGATTTTTAGAGAGGCTATGGGTATGAGTGATGCAGATTACTGGATGAAATCCATGGATGAGGAAATGGCTGCATTAAAGAAAAATGAAACTTGGGATCTGATACTTTTGCCTATTGGACATAAACCTGTTGGTTGTAAATGGTTTTTTAAGAAAAAGTGTGATACAGATGGTAGTGTTGAGAAGCAGAAGGCTCGATTGGTCGTTAAGAGGTTTTCATAGGTGGAGGGAATTGATTATAGGGAGATATTATCTCATGTTGCAAAGCTGACATCTATCTAGTTCCTATTATCACTTGCAGCAACATATGACTTAAAAGTGGAATAGATGGATGTGAAGACAACGTTCCTTCAAAGCATTTCCTTGAAAAAGGTAAAGAAAATTTGGTTTGCAAATTGAAGAAGTCTCTTTATGGTTTAAAGTAGTTTCCTAGAATGTGGTACCAAAATTTTGATACCTATGTGTTGTCATTGGAATTCCAGAGATCTAAATCTGACTATTATGTACTATAAATCTGATAATGGTCACATTCTCATTATTTTTTTATATGTAGATGATATGTTATTTATTGGGAATGGTAAAAGGTATGATTTCAGATTTTAAGATTCAGTTGTTAGAACACTTTGAGATGAAAGACCTAGGTGCAATTGGGTACATTCTGGGAATGGAGATCATGAGAAACAGAGCTAACAAAAATATTTTGTTAAGTTAGAGCAAGTATGTGAACTCAATGTTGGAGAGATTCATCATGGCAGATTGTAGGCAGTTAATTGTTCTTGTGATGTAGGGAACAAAGATCTATGTGAATGGTTCTCCAAAATCTCCTACTGAGATGGAGGATATGACCAAAGTACCATATGCAAGTGTAGTTGGCAGTCTGATGTATGTGATGGTGTGTATGAGACCATACATTGCCCAAGTAGTGGGAATCATTAGCCATTTTATGGCTAATCCTAGACGAACGCATTGGGATGCGGTTAAGAGAGTGTTCAAATATTAATGAGGTACTTTTGAGTATGCCTTGTGTTTTCATAGTTATCCTACTGGACCTCAGCATTCTATGAGTATTCATGGATATGTAGATTCAAATTGGGTAGGTGACATTGACAACAAAAGATCCACCAATGGTTATGTGTTTATTATTTTTGGTGGTGCTATTAGTTGGATGAGTAAGCAACAGGATGTAGTCACTTTGTCCATGACGGAAGTAGAGTACATGTCAGCCACTCATGCTTGTAAGGAAGTTATTTGGCTTAAGAGATTATGTTCTGATATTGGTTTAGATGCATGACAAATTACTGTTTATTGCAATAGTCAAAGTGTGATTTCCTTGTAAAGAATCCTACATTTCATGCCAAAACAAAGCACATCAATGTTCAATATCATTTTTTCGCGATATGGTAGAAGATGGACAGGAAAACTTGGAAACGGTTGACACTTTGGCGAATGTTGCAAATGCATTGACAAAACTAGTCAACATAGAAAAGCTCAAATGGTGTTATGATTCCATAGGCCTTGGGGCCCTAAGAAGATGATTCAGCATGACTCTCGGCAGGTCTTCAACAAGTGGGAGAATGTTGGGATTAAGGTGTCTCAACCTTAGAGTCCTAATATTGATTAACTTAATGGTTTATTGTATTTATTTATATTATTTAATTACCTATGGTGTCATGTCATAAATTGGGACCCACCAGTTGGGTGGCATCACCATTGGAGGTGATTGGATGGCACATAATCATCCCAAGTGGACATAGACGTCCCACTTTGGAATCTATGGCATATGATAGATTCTATGATGTGGCATAAGATATCTTTTTGCATGGAGAATGTTGGCGGCCAAGTTGGTTTATGACGGGTTGTAAGAGAATCAAATATTTTGGTTAGTTATGATAGATTATATGACGGATCTTGTGACAAATTTTATGACACTTGTAAGGCATCTGCCATAAGCTATTATGAGCACATTTTGGGTGCCCAAGCTTGGAGAGAGAATATTGCATGTTATGACAGTTGTAAGAAGTGTAAGGGAATACCATACAAGTGTCCAAATGCATGTCTATGGCATGGGATATTGTGTCATGTGTATTTGGATGCCCATCCTCTTCTAGATGCTTCTCTTGGCTTGTATTCTCTACAAGATGTATGCCTTGTATTGTAGAATGCATAGTTTGTTTGTAGGCAATGAAGTGTTGCAAGATTCACTCCAAAAATAGATGTTTGTGTCAAAGAACTTGTTGAAGAAGCTTTGTACTTGGAGTTGCATTGTAACCTCTATTTGATTTAATACAATACATTGTGCTTTTGAAGGGTGGGGTTTTTTACCTGAAAGGGTTTTTCCCACGTATATCTAGTGTTTTTTGTTTGTGTTCTTGTTGTTTTGTCTCATTCTTTCTATGTGTTTCTCTTACTTTAATTGTATAAGGTGTTAAGAGGAAGTTTTTTGTAACTCTCCCCTACTTAGATTAATGTAGGAAGTTGTTTTCGCTCACCTAGCTTGCTTTCAGTTTGGAAGGAAAAGTAAGATGTCAATTGTTGGGGAAGATTTCACCACTCCCTTTCAGGAGCTTCAAAAGGATGATCCAATGTTGGAATCCTTTGCCTATATTTCGGGCGTGGATGGTTCAATTAGTGATCTTTCTCCTTGTAAAAAAAATATATTTATGGAGAGGAATCCTTGTCTTACAATATAGCAAAAAAAATTAAAACATATTTTTAAACCACGTTGACTTAGTGTTGGTTGGGTGGTGTTTCTTGCTTGGTAATGCTTTGTTTTCAGTTGTCCTATCGTAGCCCTACATGGTTTTTGTTAGTTGTCTAGCTCTGATTTTTGTTCTATCACGTCTCGTAACTATTCCTTGTTTCAATGTGCTTAGTGCTTCATCTTTCTATGTAAAAGGGATCAAGGCCCTTTCAAAACCCTACTCTTTTAATCAAAAACTCTTTGTTCTAACATTACCTCTTTCCTATATCAAAACATAGTCTCCTCCTTTCATAAATATAATATTTTATGTATTTATTTGTTTTATTTATGTATGTGCTTTATTTATGTATGTATATGTTTTAACAATGTATGTATATATATTATTTATGCATGTATATGTTTTATCTATGTATGTATATGTTTGATTTATGTGTGCATATATCTTTTATCTATGTGTATATATTTTATGCATGTATGCATATGTTTTATCTATGTATGTATATGTATGCAGATGTAAATAAAACATACACAAACATTGTAGTCTAGAAAAATGTGCTTTACATTTTCACACTATGTTTACAGTCCCTTAATTTATTGGACTTAATTAAGCTTCTAATTAAGTATTCCAAAGCTTTATTATTCTTGTTTTCCGAAAGGGAAACCTATATTAAACAAATGCTAACATTAATTTAAACACCTTGGAAATTGTGTGTCATGGACTTAGGTCCTAGGACCCATTCATCCAAGGGAAAATGGTCCACAAATGTTAGGACTCAATTTTTAATACGTTTTTTCACGGCCTTTGAATGATTCAAATTCAAATTTCAAATGTTAGCTTGTGGAATTTAATTTTCAAGAAATTACATAAACACCTATAAATACATATTTATTTTATTAATTCAAATCTAAGTTGCATAATCAAAAGATCATAAGAGCAAATATTATTGTCAAGAGCATTGAAGAGTAGATTTATCAATCATCTACATTAGCAATCAAGATAATATCATCATATCAAAGTTCATGTATGTTCACATCATGTTTTGGAGTTAACATTGTGATGTAGGTTTCAAACATTTAAGCAATCAATCAAGCCAATTCAAGCAAGATCTAATCCCTCAAGAGATGTGTTAAACTTCAGTCATCTAAGGGCAACTATTAAGGGTTTAGTGAATTGTGACATAGCATTGTTCATTCATCAATTCCTTCCATTTATCATTGTTTTATCATTAAGATTTAATTACCAAACCGAAGTTTGACTAAGGCAAACCCCTATTCACCCAAAAACAAACATTTTTCTTCTCTCTTTGTATGTGAAAATTTACAAGTGAAGAAGGACTAAAGATTGATCAAAAGAGCAATTTTGCAAAGTTATCAAAATTGTCATCATTGTTCTTAAGCTATAGAAACTCACCTACAAATTTTATTTTTGAATTTTTGATAGTCAAACCTAAACAAATCAAAAGTGTAATACCCTACCACACAAACCCCATAGGACACAACTACTAACAATAACATAAAATTTTATTTTTTTTAAGACAACAATAACATTAAACATAATTAAATAATTAACCAACATAAATATATCATATAATGTTAACCTAGTCTCATGGGGTAACATGGTGCACTACTCGAAATAACACAAACCAACTACAATGCTAAACGAAACCAAATTAGAACAAATGAAAGAAGCATGAATAAAACATAATATAAATATGACATTCATTCAACATGAACAAGATAGATAATAAAAGCATAAATAACATGTTATTACATTCAACTTCTGAATTCGAGGTTACAATCGTGGAACATATTTCCATAGATACAACACAACGTAAAACCACAATTACAAAGTTGCTTCCCTTATAACATTGGGAAGAGTACAACATAATACAAAAAGTACAATAATGAAGAGTTGAATACATAAAAGGTACAATCTGTATGTCAAAATTAAAAGAATAATGATTTAAAGTTACTACTACTAAACAAATACAGAATTAAGAACACAAATGTTTATACATACATATATATATATTTAAAATACTAAAACATTAAAATAGAAATTCCAAATCCCAATAAAATATTCAAACTGCCATTGCAAAAAAAATCATTTATAATTGCACTAATCACACGCACACACAACACACAAACAAACACACACACACACACACACACACACACACACACACACACACACACATATGTATGTATGTATAAATAACCAAAATAAAACCCACGGTAGCTAAGGTAAGGGGTGCAGCCATCCAAGACCTGGCGCAACCCATACAAAAGGGAATGGGGCATGGTTAGTGTTGTGCATGTTTTGCACACACGCCTCATCATGGGCAGGGACCCCCCTTTTTTTTTCGCTCCTGACGGGTTGCGTTGCTCTTGTCTCATTTTGCGTGCCCCTTTCTTGGAGCCTAGATCGGTCATGTGTCATCAAATGATCAAATTCTCTTGACCAAATTCACCTACCTCAATTTCGCTAAGTCTTATGTTTTCACGGAAGTGCCTTTGCGGGTCCACCCTTGTGGAATGTTGTCTTTTTGTTGGATGTTTGCTTTCAGTCTGCTGGTTGCCATTCTTTCGGCCTCCAGGCTGCGGACCTTCCATCGTCGTTCCTAAATTTGATTCCAGATTGCTATCTTTCTACTGCTGGTTTGCTTTCGTCTGCTGGCTTCCGGCCTCCGAGCTCTGGAACTTTCATCACCGTCTAAAACTTTGCTTTTGGATTGTTGTCTTTCATCTGTTGGCTACCGTCCTTCCGACCTCCGGGTTTCAGACCTCCCGTCGTCGTTTGGAACTTTGCTCTGGATTGTTCTCTTTCTACTGGCGGTTTACTTACATCCCCAGGCTTCCGTCCTTTCGACCTCCAGACCTCTCGTCGTCGTCTGGAACTTTGCTTTCGGATTGCTGTCTTTTCATCCGCCATCTTCCGTCCTTCCGGGCTCCGGGCTCCGGACCTTCTATCGTCGTTTGGAACTTTGCTTCCGTATTGTTGTCTTTATGCTGGCGGTTTGCTTTCATCCGCTAGCTTCCGTCCTTCCGGCCTCCAGGCTACGGACCTCCCATCGTCATTCGGAACTTTGCTTTTGAATTGCTGTCTTTCCATCTGTTGTCTTTGGTCCTTCTGACCTTCGGGCTCTGGACCTTCTATCGTCGTCTGAAACTTTGCTTTTGAATTGTTGTCTTTCCGCTGGTGGTTTTCTTTCGTCCGCTGGTTGCCATCCTTCCAGCCTCCGACTTTTGAACCTCCCGTCATCATTTGGAACTTTGCTTTTGGATTGTTGTCTTTCCGTTTGTTGTCTTTCGTCCTTCCGGCCTCCTGAATCCTGACCTTCAGTCGCCATTTGAAACTTTGCTTCTGGATTGTTGTCTTTCCGCTGGTCGTTTGCCTTCCATCCGCTGGCTCACGTCCTTCTGGCCTCCGGGTTCCGAACCTTTTGTCGTTGTCCGAGAACTTTGCTTCTAAATTGTTGTCTTTTTGCCGCCATCCGTCGTCTTTCCTCCTTCCGACCTCCAGGTTCCGGACCTTCCACCATCATCCAAAACTTTGCTTCTGGATTGTTGTCTTTCCGTCCGTCGTCTTCCGTCCTTCCGACCTACGGAATCTGGACCTTTTGTCGCCATCTGAAAACTTTGCTTCCAGATTGTTGTCTTTTCGCCGCCATCCATCATCTTCCGTCCTTCCAACCTCCGAGTTCT
This sequence comes from Sequoiadendron giganteum, assembly GCA_007115665.2. NCBI lineage: Eukaryota > Viridiplantae > Streptophyta > Pinopsida > Cupressales > Cupressaceae > Sequoiadendron > Sequoiadendron giganteum. The sequence goes on from CM021108.1 coordinate 144,108,890, forward strand.
AGACCTTTCGTCGTCGTCCGGAACTTTGCTTCCGGATTGCTGTCTTGTCGTCGTCGTCCGCCGTCTTTCATCCTTCTGACCTCCAGGTTTTGGACCTTCCGTCACCGTCTGGAACGTTGCTTCCAGATTGTTGTCTTTCCGCTAGCCATTTTCTTTCGATCTGCTAGCTCCCATCCTTCCGGCCTCCGGGTTCCGAACCTTCTGCCCTTTGTCTGCCTTCTATCTGCCTTCTATCCGCTGGCCGTCAACCTCCCGGGTCTCGAACCCCGGAAGTCCGCCCCTGAAATTTCGTTTCACCTTGGCTATTCCAAACAACAAACTCTGGACAGTTTGCCCTCCTCTCAACTTCGGGTGCCCCAACAATGACCCAAATTCCTCCTAATCCAAAAATGAACTTTGACCCACATGCTCAAATTGGACGCCCTTCCCCATGAGCTTTTCAAATTCCAAATTTGAAATCAAGAAAAATCATCTGGGTTGCCCTACCATGTTCGCCCTTTTAAAACAACATTTTGGCTAGGGAAGTCCGACCTCTCGATCCCAAACCATCCAAACTCCCTCCAGAAGATTGCTAATGAGCTCCAAATATGAATATTATGATCTTTTGATGATGCATGGATGGATCTAACAAGTATTTTGTAATATTCGACTAACGCTTTCCTTGATTTGTGTATGAAAGCACTTACGACACTTCATGTATGCAAGTTTCTAGAAGCCTACCACGGGTACGTCGGGGAGACCCATTGAGAAAGTTGAACAAAGAAAATCACATAGCTCCTGTCACCATTCACTTTATGCCCACCTCTCTTCATAACACCCATCAATAGAGTTGGCATTAGAAGAAGGCCTGTGCCAAGGAAGTCAGTGACAAAATGCAACGGGGTGGCCTTGAAGAAAGCATAAGGGAGTTGTCCTACTTTTCACAAATGATGGTCATCTTTAAGGGGTTGTTCGACCAAATCAAGGGCAACCAATCTATTGATGCTAGTTGTCGATGAGCCCGTTTGATCCAATGAAGAATGTTGCAAGTTCATCAAGCAAATGACATCTTTCAGGCAGTTTCAACTACAGTAAAAGGGAAATCAACAAGAAGACAAAACTACTACAACACCTGGGCACTAAAAGAAAAAATAGGGAAAAGACAAAAGATGTATTTTAAATTGTTGAATATTGTGGGGTAGGTGAAACCCTAATGTAATTGAATCTAGGCCACACAATGTAATTCAATCCTAACCATTCATTCGAGCTTTGGGAAACTATAAATAGGGGTCTTCCCCTCATTTGTAAGGGTTGGAAAGCTAGTGTAAAAAGCATTCTGCAGCAGTAGAAAGCAACATTGCATGATTTATGGGTGTTTCCTTTTGATTTTGCTCATTATGTGTGCATGGTTCTACTTCCCTATTAGTTTAGTTATTAGTTTCTTGAATGGAAGTGATGATGGTGTTTGATGTTACAGTATTTGATGAATTTACAGCCCATACTTATGGCACTTGTTGATGGCAAGTTGTTGTGCAAAGTTAGTCTGGGCTTCCATATTTCATTGTTGCAACTTAGTTCAATTCCATGTTCATGATGTACATGTGCAATCTGAAAATCAGTAGTCCTTAGAAGATTGCACTGGTTTTGTGTAACTATAGGTTTCTCTTGGCCAAGGAAAACCCAATTTAGGGAGTTTGTCTACTGTAGTAGCCTTCATTATCACTGTTCATTCGTAGTTTCAGATCCAGGAACCTTCTCTCTTCCCTGCCTTTTTCCTTCTTTTTTTAATAAGTAACCTTAGGCAAGGTCCATTGCACATTATAAAGTTAAATCTGATGTTGAAATGGAGTTCAAGACTATTGTTTGAACCTGCAGTAAATGCACATCAACTCTCACATCTTAAGAACTCCATTTGCAAATCCGACTTTCCCAGTTTGTAACTCATCTGTAAAACCACCTTGTGATTCCAACAAATCACATAAATCAACTGAGATATTCCAAGCACTGTCAAGACCTGACATTAGAGACCTTGGGATAGTGTTCTATAATCTGATTGTCGGATATTGTCTTTCAAGAGAGGTGATGCACCTATGCATTACCTATGTTGAGAAGTGCATAAAAAACACATCAACAAGTAGTACGCCTAAGGCGTCCACTCCCCCATAAACCAGCATAAAACAATTCCTTGGTAAAATAAATTCGCAGTAAATAAAACATATGTTGCCTTCAATAAATTTCGATTGCATAAAAACACAGAAGATAATATATATATAATATATATAACAGATGCATAAACACAAGAAACGTTGAGCACAACCCAACACTTGAAATCATTCAGATGAAAAGAATTAAATTGGGGAAATGCAATCATCGAAATAAGAAGAAGAGGATCTTCGGCAAAATAAAATTTATAGAGAACTAGACAGGGAAATAACAATGGATAGAAATGAAGGGCATAAAAAATCTAAACACAACATCATCATCATAACACAATTAGTGACATCATCATAAACATAAATATCCAACACATATGTCCAAATATCATAAGCAAATAAACAGAACTGTCTGCCACACCAAACAATATGGCGAAAAAGATGTCTAACAAAGTATTCAGTAAGCATCAAAACATAACCAAAAATCAAACAGAATCAAAACACACACAAAGCAGTATCAAAATGTATCAGTACAATGAGAGGCACTACAAGAAGCTTAGCTCTAAAATCTAAGGACTGCAAAATCAAATTTTTGACCCCTACACTAAGACCCATTCACCCTAGGGCAAACCATTCCTGCTATAAAGCTCAAAACCTACTTTTTAGGCTAAGTGTGCATCACTCTACCCTTCTTAGATCTACCTACAAATTAATGTTTCTATTTTCGCTATCATAATATCCTACATTTCAAGTGTTAGGTCATATGATTGAATTTGTTAATGCATTTAAATTTATCTCTCAAAATAGTCAATCAATCATTTTTGTCATAAGAAAACAAGTCTTCCTAATAGGGTTGACTCACCTCAAGGTTGAAAGTCAATATTATCTTTGGGAGATCTCTTTTTCTAATGAAATTAGGAAAAATATAAGTGTGTTAGATCATTTCATCACATATCAAACCCCCTACATTCATCAACACACTTCCTCCACATCTACACATTTTTCTTCGTTTCACACATAAATAAAATATATACATACATAAATAAATAAAGCATATACTTACATAGATAAAACATATACATATATAAATAAAACATATACATACATAGATAAAACATATTTACACATTAAAACATATCTACATAGATAAACCATATACATGAATAAATAAAATATATACATACATAAATAAAACACATGCATACATAAATGAAACATATACATATACATGCATATATGAAACATATACATACATAAATGAATATATAGATAAAATATATACATAGATAAAACATATGCATAAATAAAATATATACATACATAAATAAGAGAAATACACATATAAATGAAACATATACATACATAGATAAAACCTACATATATAAATAAAACATATACATATATAGATAAATCATATACATATATAAATAAATCATATCTATACATAGATAAAATATATACATACGTAAATAAAACATATATATACATAAATAAAACATATACATACATAAATAAATAAACATGTATATACATAGATAAAGCATATACATAAATAGATAAAACATATCTATACATAAATAAAACATATGCACACATAAATAAAACATATACATACATAGATAAAAACATATTAATACATAAATAAAACATATACATACATAAATAAACAAACATATACATATATAAATAAAAATATACATAGATAAAACACATATATACATAAATATGTTAGAAATCAAGATCAGACATGCAAACCATAAAATACCTTCCACAAGAGAAAAACAGAAAAAACAAAAGCAATTTGCATGAAAATGTGCAAATGAATAATATTAAAAAAAAATGAAATTACAAGAGATGAATTGCTTTATAAAAGCAATATATGTATAACCCTAAACATAAAACCTAATTTTGAACTAAAATTAACTCAACTAAATAAAACTCACTTATTAATTACGTAAACTAATTAATACCTAAGTAAACTTAATAAAGTGTAATTAAATAATTAATTACACCAACACCCCCTTAAGTGCAACTTAGGGAGACAAAAACATGCACTTAATGTTATGATGAATGCATGAAAGCATGAATGGGTCTCGACTACAAGGCCATGTTAAGTACCCATGTACAAATGCAAATAGGAGAAAACCCAATGGGACAAACCCCCAACCCCCCCTCAATGAGATGACCTGTTGCAAAGAAACACTGGAAAAACAATGGTAGAGTAACATTGGAATCTTGAATCTGGCAAGCAAGGAAAGATACTTTTGTTTACAAGAAATCATATGAAAGTCACTGAAGGACTCAAGCGGAATCATGATAAAGCAACAGCAGACCTGATGCCAAGGAACACTGGAAAACTCACAAACTAAAACAACCCTTGAATCTATGAAGCAACAGTAGATGAAAAAAATGATGCCCCCATAAGAGAGAATGATAAGATGAAAGAATCTGGAAGCTATGTGTATCTTGATACCGATGTCAAAGTGTGACTAAAAACTGATCCATAGGAGTAAGTACCGTGAAGATTTTGGAACATTAACCATAAAATGAATGGCCCTCAAATTGAGATGTGACCCGATGTGAATTTGATGCGATTTAGGATCATTAACCATAGGCCTTCAATCTAAGATGTGAACTGATGCAAACCAAAATGTGTCAAGCTATGAGCAAGATGTGGCCTAAAGAAAACTACAAAATCTAGATATAACTCATGCGAGTTATCATCAATATGAAGATGAAATCATTGTGCATTCCATACAACTACACTCTAATCAAATTATTATACAAGAAGCCCCCTTGATGAAACTTTATAAAAATTCATTTATTACAATACCCCATGATTGTAAAATGAGAACATGCATAAATCAAAGAGAAAATGGAAACCTAATGCATGAAAACAAGAAAGAGTGCATGCACATATTAATGTTCACATCTGTCTCTATAATTAAAATTGACCTCAAATCTATGTAGAGGATTGAATGAACTTTTTGATGCCACTTGAATCGCGAAAAACGGGTAACTAAGGGAAAAGATATGCCCTTCGAAGCGAAAACTGTTTCATCTGACTTCAGAGGTCAACAAAATAAATCTAGGGCTAAATCTAGAAAAAGTACCTGCACCAAGGAAACGGGGTCGAAACCAACTTTCCAACGGTATCTCATTTTTGAAAATTGGACACTGTACGCAAAATTACGCCTAATTTCGTGAAACTGCTCCAAATTGGCCAATAAGGCCTACAAGTAGCCCTAGGGACTAAAAACAAATAAGCCCTTGGTCACTTGGGCGGACCAAGGGGTTGGTGGCTGGGGGCTGGGGCAAAGCCCCTGGTCAACCACGTGACCTACGCAGGTGCTAGAGGGACGATCAGGGGTTGGGCTCTTAGCGCTCGATCCTCGAAAGGATCGACGATTGGCACTTAAGGTTGAGTGGCGGTTTGGCTGAGCAAAACAACGGCAGTGGCAAGTGGGTGGCCGCCTAGTGGCCACTGGGTGGCACCCTGATTTATACGAGCGGTGCTTTTTATAAGCGCATTTTTTTAAAAAAAAATCTACCTTGAAATGCGTGTTGGAGAGATCATACGACCTCCCTGACAAAAAAAAATTGCCTCCCAAATCAACTGCTCCAAAATTGACCAAACAACAGACGTTCATAAGGTTTTTGGCCACTGCAAACACGATAGTGACCTTTGTTTGTGCCCCGAAAAATCGACTACCACTAGATCTTGCAAAAAAATCACCAAACTTGAAACTCTTGCTAATCTGACAAATGATGATGAAAATCAACAAAACAAAAACCAATCCTGACTTTTTCCAACACTCTGAACCTAATGGAGATGTTCGATATAATCTAAAATGCTTCATAAATAAGCTCAAGGTATGAAACTCTCGAGGAAACCCCAAACTTGCTCTACAATGAATTTCTCCAAAATTTGAAAAAGCTTGCAAATCAAGGCTCTAATACCATATTAAAAACGAAAATCAGACATGCAAACCAAAAAATACCTTCCACAAGAGAAAATAAAAAAAATAAAAACAATTTGCATGAAGACGTGCACATAAATAATATTCAAGAATTTTGAAATTACAAAAGATAAATTGTTTTATAAAAACAATGTATGCATAACTCTAAAGGTAAAACCTAATTTTGAACTAAAATTAGCTCAACTAAATAAAACTTACTTATTAATTAAGTAAACTAATTATTACCTAAGTAAATTTAATAAAGTGTAATTAAATAATTAATTACACCAAGATAAAACATATGCATAAATGGATACAACATATACATAGATAATAAATAAATTTGCTAAGAAAATCTTTTATTAAATGTTTTACAATGTATTTATATAATATTATTTTATAAATATAAAATATACAATTATAGAATCTATATATTAACATTTACATAATTACAATAAATAATATTAATTTGACATATGTGTAATCATTATGAACCAACATATTATATTTATATTTAATAACTAATCATATTTATAATAATATTATCCATTAAACTATTATATTTATAATAATATTATCAAAACAAAAATTAAAAAATATTACAAACATGTTATATTTATTTAATCTCAAATTGTTGAACTTTAAAATTTAAATTTATATCTTGTTATTTTTATGAGGTAACATATTGCTTGTTTATGTTTTAATTTTTTATAATATATTATATAATTATAAATATAAGGTGCTATTATCATCCAACATTAATAAATGTATACAATTACTATTTTGTTCCATTAAGTTAGAATATAAACATGTATCTTAAAATTTACATTATAATGATTAAAATATTATTTATATAATTTTAATAATTAATATTAATATATTTTAAATGATAATGTAATTTTTTATTAATATATTAACATTTACAAAATATATATACATTGTTTATAATATGTAGCTTTCATTTCTTCCCACAAAGCTAAAATATAAACATGCAATATCCTATAATTTATAGGTATACAATATCTTACAATATAAGCATGCAATATCCTCCAATATAGACATATAGTATCCTACAATATAGGCATTGGTTATTATAAGTGGTCTATTTTCTATTGATTTTATTTACTAAAATAAATCACGTTTACAATAATTGATTTTTTAATTTAATTTAATCAAATTTAGCATATATGATCAAATTTTATATTCTTCATTGAAAATTAATGTTTTATATTAAAATAAAATTATTTTTAAGAAGCATTCTTAATGAAATTCTAAGAATATTTTTATATAGTATTGTTTTATAAATATAAAACGTTCAATTATAAAATCATTATATTATCTACATAATTTTAATAACTAATATTAATGTGTCATATATGATTATATAAAAAAAATATATGGTTAATTTTTTATTTGTATTTTGAATTTTTAATATAATATTAATATTATTTTTACTTTATTTATTTATTTGAGCTAAATTTATATTTTTAATTGAAAATTTAAAAAAATATATATTAAAATTATTTTCATAATCATTAATAAAAAATGATTTATAATATATTTAGATAATATTATTTTATATTTAAAATATACAAATTAAAAAATGAAACAAGTATATTATATTTATTATTTAATCTTGAATCTTTAAAATTTGAAATTTATATTTATATTTTGTGATCATTCTGAAGTCATCATATTGAATGTTTATGTTTTATTTTTTTATAATCAATCAATCAATCAAATTACAAAGGTTTTTGAAACAAAACAATTACTCGTCAATATTTTACATATTTATTCTCATAAATAAACTAAATTTCAACTGTCAACCATAATTGCATTTAATATGAATCAAGTTTGGGGTCACCCTAACAATTATAATATTCTTAAACCTAGTAAAATCATGATACATTCAACTTGCAATAATTTGTTGATCTCAAACTATTATGTAGCCAACCTTTAAACTGTTGTCATGACTCATCCATCAACTACACAACAAATACTTGTATTACAATCGTACAAAAATAGGTACTTGCCACTATGTGGCTACAATACATATGATTTGGAAGAATCTATTATTTCAAACTATTATCTAACTTTCCTATCAATTTCAAACTATTATCTAACTTTCCTAATTGATATTTCACAAATAATTATCGACTAACCAACAAAAACAATTATTATAATACTAGATAGGCAAGTACTCCCCACTACATGACACTAGTTTCAAACTATCATCTAACTTGCCCCTAATTGATATTTCACAAATAATTTTTCCATTAACCAACAAATACAATTACTACAATACTAAATAGACAAATACTCGCCACTACGTGACACTTGTTTTCATCAAGTAGCAAATATTTTTATAATTATTTAAATATTGACTACAAAATTTTATAATTTCAATAAAAAGAGATGATGCCAAGAACAATAAAATTAAAAATCTTTAAAACATGCCATCAAAACTATTCCAAATGCCCTTCAAGGCTACTTCTCTATACCCAAAGCTTTGAACTTAACACTACCTTTGAAGAAATTTGATATGGGGAAATATCTAAGTAATAAAATAGGGCAGTTCATTCATTTAGCAATTGTACAATATGCTAGAAATAAGTACCTTCACAAGATCCTTGAAACAAGTCCTCACAATTTTTCTTTCAAATATGTTGTTTGTTCTGTATTTAAACTCTCACTTTCTCTTGCATTTTTGTTCATATTTAACTAAAATTCTTAACATACCATCTATGGGTGCGCTCTAACCTTATTTAGATTCATACATTTTAAGATGCAAGATTAAACTATGGTAGACAAATATATAGATCTAGATCCGTCCAATAATGCATCTATATATCTAACAGTTTGTGCACACAAACATATAATACATTTATATAAAGAAATGAATACAAACATATATGCATTAAAGGACACAAATGTACACACACAAGTGCAAACACAACAAATGGAACTTTATAGAAGAAAGAACACAAATTTTAGGAAAACTGATAATCAAAACTTGAATATACAAATGAAAGCAAGAAAAAGTAATGCAGCTAAAAGTTGGTGTGTTTGTAACAACAGTCAGTCTGCAAAAACATCTTAACACAGCAATGTGTCTCGAGTTGCATTGCCTGTTGTTGTATTTACCCTGCAAGTCACCAACATGTGCAGCTGATTCATACAGATTTTTATCAAAACTGGTATTGTTTCATTCGGCTGTGATTAAAAAATTAACTTACCCATCAGCAATATTGCAAAGGTATCGACGCTGGTCATCCCGCAAAGGTACATCCGTAAAATCTGCATGGTTTTAGAGCCATCAAACACGACAAATAGCTGCATTGTGTTAAAATAAATGATCATAGATCAAACGCAATAATAATAAATAATAAGCATTTATTCACAGCTTACCAGCCCCATTAATATTTGATCCCTTAAAAGACGTATTGCCAGTGACAAGTGCACCTTCCAGATTTGCATTACTCAAATTTGCCTGTGCACCAGCGAAGTGAGAACTAATACATAAATTACACCTTAAAAATGGCTTATCAAGCCACAGAGATGTACTAGTTGACTGATTAAAGAAGCCTGCACCTTGTTTTCTATTTATTTGTTTATACAATAATGAAATCAGTCACAAAAACATAAGGAGTGGAGCAGCTAAGTAACAAACATTAAAGTTCTAGATTGAATCACAAGGTTCTGAACCGCACTTTGAAATAATCCCCATGACTCTTATAAATTACAGTGTTTTAATATGCTTGAGTACCCAACTCAAAATTTAACATAACAAATGAACACAAAACAGAGGCTGATACTGGAAATTAAAATGTATAATTTATGTCAAGTTATTAAGACAAATTAAAAAGAAAATCAGTACAACTAAGAACTGTTATAGACTGCTTTCCATGTATAAAAACATTGATCCATAATCAGCAATTCTATAAATAAAAACAATTCACCATGCATGTCTTCTCTCCACTTAAATAAAACTATACTACCTTTTGTCTCTCAAATTGTTAGCCTTTTCCGTGACAGAAACAAATTACAGATTGCACGGAACAGATACATAAAATTTCTAGCTTTCTGTGTACAGGGAAAAGAGGTACATAAAACATTGCATATAAATGAAAGATAAAATACGTCCACAAATGGGATGAAAATGTTTACATAAACAAATATTTAGAACAGCCCTCCATTGAGCAAATTTTTAGCCAGAAACCATCATTTCCACACAACACCTCTTTAATCAAGTTCAAGTAGCCTGTTTCAATAGAACATTACTACCACTCCAAGCAATCCCCTCCCTACACGGGGATTCTATAGAAATTAGCAGGCATGAACCTTTAAGAACGAAGAGATTAAGCTTTTACAAGATAAGAACAATGTGAAAAAGTAAAAGAAAAACATATGATCGTGCCCATAGGCTATAACTTTATTAAAACTCAATACTCAATGATAAACCAATAGCTTTGGATGTGCATATATTCACATCAAAACACATATCCAACAGAGGCTGACTAAATAAGGCGCCTAGCCTAAAATTCATTAGAAGGTCCTTAGACAAGATTACAAACTCCAACATCCCCTCTTAAGCTTGACTAAGAAGTTGGATCAAGACTGCTGTGGAATGTCCCTCTAGTAACCAGATATGAACTGATGCCATAGGCACTTCGATGGGGGAAGCCACAAGAGGATCAATCCATGGAAAGATCTGGTGTCACTCTTGAAGGCTGATCAAACGAACTTGTCATCTTCAGTCTTCAATCAGCCTTTAGAAGTTTTCTTCAAGGAGAGATGTTCCACAATAGCCTCAATGATCCAACTCCCTAGGCAAGTCTAAGGGGTGATGTTGGATTTTGTGATCTTGTTTGAGGATCTAATGAATTTTAGGCTAAGTGCCTTATTTAGACTGGCTTGGCATATATCCAAAAGAGGCCAATGTAGGTAAGGCATTCAGCTTAATATTCATTAGATGGTCCTTAGAGAAGATTACAAACTCCAACGCCCCTTGATTGGGGAGATGGATTACTAGATAGTTATGGAATGTCCCCCCTTGAAGGACACTCTTGATGGATGATCAAAGATAGAAAATGAAGAGATCAACCTTAGCTCCAAGTCTGAGTCAAATATATGATGTCACTCCTTAAGCAGTATATACTTGACAGTAAGCACATCTTGAAATAAAACCAGTGTCTTATTAAAGGATATTCTTGGCTGCCTTAAGATGACACAATCTATTAGATACCTTTGAAATCCTTTGCTAAAAAGTGACATAGTATTTAGACCCACCTAAAGATGGCTTCTTCACAGCTCCACAAGTGTATGTATGATGCAATCCACAAACTAGGATGGATATTCCATACCTTAGCTTGTCAGCTATAAATTTAAAAAGAGGATTTAAGTAAATCAATTGAACATGAATGAACAAGAGCAAGCAACACACAAATGGAAGCCACAAGGAGTTCGCTAGAGAAAATTGAATTTCAAGAGAAATCACCAACAAGAGTGGGGTCCAATGGCTTCCTCCTCCACTATGTTCAATCTAAATACAATGGTAGGCCTCCTGGGCATATAACAAGCAAGAACATACAATATTCTTCCCCTAAGGTTAGTCACTAACTCTCACACTTCCCTCTTTGTTCTGCTACAGCCTACTCACAATCCTAACTGATCACTCTAGGACTGAAAATTCAAGCTTATACATCATTTGGATGCTTCTTACAATGTTTGTTTCACATTTACAATAGTTATTTATGCTTCTAAAAGCTTGCAAAAATGTTGAAAAAGATGCTAGGAAGAGGGGAAATGAGGATTTTGAACATCACGAGCTGTTTTATTGTCAAGGGATGAAACTCTCGCTTTCAATAGAGCAAAGATATTGTAGTCGCCCTGGCAGTTACAAAAGCACCACTTGCCAAAACCAGCAATTTTCCACAGAAACCAAAAACTCCTCTATTTTCTGCCTTGAAACACCTACTTCCTTCAATGAAGGTGTCCCTTGAGTTATGACCCTTTTCATCATGGGATTATAGCGTGGCATAACTCATGTTCTCATGTGTTTATAGATCACACCTCAATATGGAAGCTTTGGTCCCCAAAACCCAAGTCGACTTAGAAAATGATGGATGGCACCCTCAATGGATGACATGGCTACCACCAAACCCTACACCACTCTAACCAAGAGCCTAAATTGTTAGAGTGCTTGAACTAGATGGAATAGCTATACCAACAGTGTTTTTCCTCCACTCAATAGAAATGATTCTCATGCTTTTGTTGAGCATTTTACTGGCTTGAATATTGTGGACCTGAGATTGATTGGATTTACCATTGTGGGCAAGAAAAATGAAGTTTTGATCATCCTTGACCAAGTGGTATTTGTTTTCACTTTTCCAATCTGTAATAAACAACACTTGTTTAAAATATGCAGGGGCTGCCAAAAATGCCTCCACACAAATCCAATGGAACATCTTTCAACACTTCATCAATTAAATTTTCATTAACACCAAACTTCAATTAGCATTGCCTGGTAATGACAAATCAGCACCTTTCTTGATCCAACCCAAAGCATATCGCTTGGTGTGTTGAACCAATTCTAAATCAAGATTATCAACCAACTCTTGAGAAATGAGGTTACCTTGAAAAAAAGAATCAAAAAGTGCATCAAATTTACCATTCATGACCTGAATCTCAATGCTAAACAACTATGTATGCTCCTTTTGCTCCTGTGCCTAGGTATGGAAACCAACCTACTTTGCAGTGCAAGATATTTTAGAATCAATCTCTAAACTACCTTCAATTTATTTTCCATCAAGGGCAGGCATAGCATTTTTTACCTTTCTTACCCTTCCCATGTGGATGCTTTTTTGGATATAGCTTCCATCAAGTCGAATTTATATCTTCGTTAACATCACAATGATTGCAATATCTTGCAATTTTCCAACTCTTGGCATTCGCCTTCTTGTCCTTGGCTGCTCTTTGTGTCTATGGCAAGGAAGGTGGACCATCACCCTCTAGATAGTGAGTGTGTGAGCATGCCTAATTGATGTCCCAGGGTCTCAAGACCAATGCAGGCCTTTATAGATGGCTATGAAGGCCTCCAATGAATCAAAACCTCCCCATCCTTCACATCCTTGTCCATTTGGGCAACCCTTCTTTGAAAATCACTAGTGTATTCAAAATCTATTTGTTTCAAAAATTGCCACTTCATGGATTTTTCGTCTCTGTGGCATATTAAATAGAGCTATTTTTTAATCAATTTTAAAATTGTTCCCATGAACTAATCAGAGCTTGTTTTCTCGAAACCAAGGAATGTAAGAGACTTTTGAACCAAGTTAAAGCATACTTTGCTATTCTTAATCTTGAAAAGGAAATCTGTAATGACCCTTGCTTGGTCTGATGTAAATTTCCAGTCTTCAAACCATGGTCATTTCCTCAAACACTTTGCACACAATGTCTGAACTTGCTGATATGAATTTCTGTTTGTTTTGTTATGAGTTTGAATGCTGATTATGGAGCCTTCTAAATTGATGCAGAAAAGAGAGCCTTTGGAGAATGCAATGTCGATTTCTTGATGCCAAATCAACCTTCTATATGAGCCGCCCCTGTTCTCAGACCTGCCCTCTGATATAAAATAATATACAGCCTTAAAAGCCCTTCTCAAGCACTGAAAATTCTTATCATGTCTTCCTTAATGAAGCGCCCAAGCTCCCATGTAAAATCGCAGCTTTGATGAGGACTTATGAATTAAATCGTACTTCCTCCTGGTATGCTGGCCTCCTGCTATGCTGGTTGCCCAAGACTGAGATAACAAATCAGGATATTGTACAGCACCAAGACAATCTTTTATTCCACCTTATTTCATCAAAAATCATCCCTGTTAAGGCAGCGCTTGTCTTCCTCTTGGATAGCTACGAATCTTCCTACAATTAGGGTAGAAGTCGTCCCTCTTTTACAGCTGGTGATTATCAAACAAAGCCACAATAATATTTGCCAAATCGCAGCTCTCCTGGATTAGAAATATCTCCACAGAAAATCTGCAAAAGCTTATCAAAATCGAACTCTTCAAAATGCCTCAAAACTGATACGAAATCTCTATGCCCAAATTTGGCCAAAGGCCACAAATTTTGCAATGCAAGTACAAGTTGAACTCCTGAAATGAAGCCCACAACTGGCAATAACCTCAGCTGATAGTTTCACAGCCTCAAAATTGCTCAACCAATGAGAGTTTTGTTACCAAAGGTCCAATAATGGCAGAAACCCTAGTTGGTTCCTTCTCCACACAAGAAAACCAAATCAAACATCAATTCCTGGATGATTAGAAGCAAAGTCCACCCCCCTCTTAATATACTTTTCTCCTCTTGAGGTCGGCCCATCTAGAAGCTTCTAATAAATCATTAATAATATTATTTTTATTTGCACTTTATAATAATATTAAATATAACTTAAAATTCATTAAGTGCAAACATGATGGCAAAACATTTGGTTTCCCAACACCCGGATAACACATTATGTTTACCAACATCTGGATAACAATATGTTTTCCAACTTTCGGCATAACATAGGAAACCCCCTTATAACTACTGAATCTAGGAGTAGAAAGCCAACAACTGACTTGGTATCCGCCTCAAAAAACCCTCTAACCATGCTTGTTAGCCTACAAGAGTAAGGAATAGGCTAAACCCTTTGAAAACTGATGCTCATGAAAATGGGGACATTACAAAATCATTTGTTCTACGTTAAGACTATGCATACCATAATATACTTCCAATTGTGCCAACCAGTGATCAAGTTTTTCTTGGCCTACCAGTCTTTAAAATGTTGGAATTTCAATCTTTTGCTTCAGCTTTCACCATGGGATTGTTCTTCTTTGGAGTGAGCTTTCCCCTTGCTCTTGCTATCTTCCAATGAGCACAACTTACCCATGAGAACCTCCATGATGCTCTTCAACATCTCCATTGACTTGAATATGCTTGCTACATTAGCTTCTTACTTGAGTAACTTAGCTTCCCCATTAAGAGCTTTAGCATCTCTTGCCATGCTTCTCAATTCTTTCTTCCAACTACAAGACTCAATGTCTCTTTGAAAAGGTAACAACTCTTTCCTACTTGAGGCCATCAACCTACAAAATGAGTTACAACTCTCCACCAATGTATACAACCATCTAATGTCCCCATTTTAAGCACTACGCTTTCCAGTGACAGTTAGCCTATGCCCGGATGCCCGTAGGCTAGTCAAAAGAAAAGTTAGGGTTTCCTATTTTTTAGGAGGATACTTCGGCAGTTTTGGAGGCTTGCATGTCAGAGTTTGGCAGTTTGGATTTTGGATTCCTTCTGGGTTTTCAAAGAGCTTCACAATGGTGTGGCATGCAACTGAAACAGGTAACTTTTTCAGACTTTCTATTTTTAGTAAGTTGCGACGACTGCTCAAAATGTGGTTAAAATGCATTTGGACACACTGACTATTTTTAGCAATATGCTATTTATAGTAAGTTCTATTTTTAGCAGGGTTTTAGCAGGCCAATTCTGAGGCTATTTCAGGCAAGTCAGTTTGAGCAAGTGGTTCACCTGCACTCTTGGAGCTCATTTTTGGTAAATTCAGTATTTGGTTGAATTTATATATTTTAAGTGAAATATTTTTGCTAAGGCTTGGAGTACGCCTTTTTGGAGAGATAAGTTAATTTTATTAAAAAGGCAATTTTTATAAAGTATTTCACTTAACCTTTTTGGGACGCCAACCTCATGATATATTTGCATTTTAATAAAGTGCTATTTCTCTCATATGGGACGACTCGGAGAAAAGAACTTAATGAAATTAAAATGCAGGAAATGAAAGGTAAATTTGAGTTTCACTTTGGGAGCCCTAATTGGAGGGTTAAGGAATTCGAATTCAAGAAGAAATTATAAATAAGAGTGTTGGGCTTCTTTCTTGGCATTGAGACTGCTTCTCACATTGAGATAGCAGATTGAGCATCATTGCTATTAGTTTTGAAGTTATTTTTGATTTTCAGGTTGTTGGTTCATGTATGGCTAAAGCAAGTTTTCATTAGCAGATCATTGTATGATTTTTATTTCATTCTGGGTATTTACTATAGTAATTTCTATGCCCTAGGCGCCCCTTCTCCTTGAGTTTCAGACTTTTTGGTGAAGTGGTTATTTTTCTAGAGCTGGTTGCCCTTCTTGGTGGTTGTACTTTGCCTGGCATCACCTTGGAATGCGTGCATTAAATAATAGTTGATATTTGTAGTTGTTTCTTTGTCTTCGTTTGGATGCTTTCTCCTTAGATTTCATTTGCAGCTTATTTCATGTCAATCAGAGGAGTATTGGAGGAGTTAGGAGCATTTTGGAGTGTTTCATGCTTGCTGGTCTAAGTTTAGTGATTGCTGGTTTTGTATATCAGATTGTCAAAAGTTTGAGTTTTGGGTTTGTTTTTTCATAGTTGTGAGCTTGAGAAGTTTGGAGGAACGTATAATAACATTTTGGAGTGATTGGGCAGGAATATTTGATTGTTATTTACAGATTATATCTTATTGTAAGACTGATATCAGTAGTACTGATTCAGTCATTCTATTTCTGCAACTTTACTTGTTACACCCCAAATTGTGAGGTTAATTTTTACTATTATTACATACAGTAAATATATGTGAAATCTGGAGATGCTTACACCTTGTTATCAAAATGAATGTTATCTCATTTGATGTTGTTTCATTTGATGTTATCTCAATTGATGTTATTCATGGTGAAATACTGCATATATGTGAATAGATGGTTATTGAATTATTGTTATTCTAACTTTGAAGATGTTTATATATGCTGCTTATTATTGTGAACAAATGACTGCCAAAGTATGTGCTAGTGGCTGCAGGTAAATGTTCATTCTCCAGGGGGAGGGGAAGTATCACTCGAGAGAGGAGCTTGGTCATGTAACCGGTAAAGTAAACTATCTGAGCATGCACACACATCACCTTAGATTGAGTGAATTGAGTCAGTTTGTGAGTTATAGGTAAGTCATCCATAGCCGATATGTCTGCATTAGTAAAGGTCTTGTTTACTTTGAATGCATATTTGGGTGATGTTTATCTATTGAGCTTCGAGTCCTTCCTTATGACATCATGTGGATTGTGCTTGGTTGAGTCTTGGGCTTTATGAATGGTTTCCTTTACGTCGTTTATGAATATAAAACGTAGCATGTCTATGGGCATATATATGAATACATATACATAGACCCATGTATGAGAGCATTAGAAAATACACATATATGTGAGTAGAAATACTCACTGAGGTACATACATGAGGAAACAACTATGCGTGTGTATACATATGTGTGGGAATAGACATTAGGTTATGATTGTTCTATGTCACAATGGATTACTTGATTATCGTATTACCATATAATGAATATGCTTGTAAATATATATATACACAGATACACTTGCAAGCGTTAATGCTTGTTGGAGAAGTGTACAAATGTATATATAATATAAGTATATGTGTATAAAATATACACGTATTATTATTCGCGGTATAAGATAATAAGAGATTTATATTCTCTATTACATGGATATTAATAATATTATTATTATCATTGCCTTGCCTTACGAATTTACATATATATATATCGGATGTATGTTGACTAGCTCACGATATATATATATGTAAATATATATATTATTTGGGAACTATAAATATATATAATTCTTATAGTCTAATATTTGGAAATTAGATTATTTCCTAATCAATTGAATATTTATCATTCAACTATGGAAGTTGAATTATTTTATTATTTCAACTTTGTGAATCGAAACATTTCTGAAATATATCATTCGAACTGAGGAAATCAAATTATTTCCCAATCGATTAGATATTCATCATTTGAACATTTGAAATTAAATATTTATGGAACCAATTTGAATATAAACTTTACGAAATCGATTTATTTTTGAAATTGCTCGATTTAAACTTTGGCGTATATAGTTTAACATGATGGAAATCAGTCTTTGAATCTTTCACGGCTTTGAGGAGAATCATGACATGCATCACGTATTGAGCACACAGGGAAAAACCACGAATGCGTTTAACTCTGTTGACCAAATCAAAAACTGAGGCAAAAATGAATCCAATGCAATTAAGAAGCCAAGTCGACTCAAACTGTAAAATAGGCTATGTGTTCAAGAATTAACATTGACCTTTTCTCTGTTATCATCTTAACCCGCCATAATATGAAATTGGCGCCACATCTAGGAGCAATCTTGTAGGTGTCGACTGGCACAATTTCTTCATGTGCTTTTGAATCAGTCTTCATTATACAGTAGGTTGATTCATCATGGTTGTAGGTTGATTCATCATGGTTATTGCTGTGTACGGGCTGATATGGCACCACCTCCAAGTTGACTCATTCTACAAGGGAGTGGTGGCAGATTTCATGCCCAAACTATAGGAGTTTTGGAGGGCTAGGCTCTCTATAAATAGTTGCCCCAACCTCCCTAACTATCATTCATTTGTATTTTGCTCAGTTTTCACTTCATTCACTCATAGCTCGTCTGTTATCATCAGCTTTGCTATTTGTCATATGTGTATGATCTTATTTGTTCAGTTTACAAATACTGATTGAACAATATAAGCAGTCATTCTTCATATTTCTGAGTGACCATATTTTATAGGCAGATTTCACATTGCTGTAAAATACTATCATCTTGAGAGAAATGTATTCCACCCAAAGAATATGTCACTTCTGCTAAAAATTTCTGAGAGTAGGAAAGAGGGACTTGGTGAGGAAATTATCATCATTTGGAGAAACAGGAAACTGGATTGAGCTAGAAGTAAAGGCAGCTCTATCTTCAACTTTGGAAAAAGCGTTTACAGGCATGGGATATTCTTCTACTATTCTTTTACAAAGATTACTATGCTGTTTGAAAAGTATTTTCTGTTTGTGCATAGGAAGTATAAATGTTTGTCTTTTGGATAAGGGAAGTTGAAGCAATTCTGGCTTTGTTTTACATGTTTGTAATGATCTCCATAATAGGAGAATGTTGTTTTCTTTAGATGTTAATCTATTAGGTTTGATTGAATGCAAGAGTCACATGAGGTACAACCTAGCTAAGTTATTGAATTAACTAGGAAAGCTTGTGTTACTCTTAGGATAGATTATCCAGTATGGGAGAGGGTTTAAATATACTTATATGTAAGTAGATTGTTTGAAGGTAGGTTATTTGAGATGATGGACTATCCATTGAAGGATATACCTAGCTTGTGTAATTACTTAGTAGATTAGTATGTTGTAGGTTATCTAGGATGACTGACTATCCATTGAAGGAGATACCTATGCGTAGCTTAAGATAGCCTTAAGTCAAATCGGCCCTAAATAGTGTATGTGATAGATGACTTTATTCGAAGTACTAAATGAGAACTCTTTGATCAAAGTAGCGCAATGTACGACATCCACTTAGACTGTGTGATGCTTGAGACTACACTGTCAGTTCACCATGATCCAGTATTACATGCTAGTTCAAGATTGTGGGATTACAAGGTTCTAGATACGTAGGGCACAACACTATGCTCAGTTGGTTGTCATTATCCATTACTCTACCAATCTCTTCGTCAAAGGGAAGGGCCATCTATCGAATGATAGATGTGCGGGGGACCACATTATGAGTTTGTGGTTGATGGAAAAGCGCCTGAGTGATGCTTCTCCTCCACATCAAGCGACAAAAGAACCAAGATTTGAAAGGGAAGGTCCTAGACCGTCTTACAGCTATTAGTTCTAAAGCTCATTGGAGCAATGTTTGTTAAGGTATGTATTCTTGTTACGCATACTTGTGAAATTATTGTAATGATGTAGATACTTTAATGTAAAATGATATGGCATCATGTTTGTGTATTTTCAATAAAAGAAAGAATTTTTTTATTACAATGGCTATATTACCCTATTTATTACTCGCATGGTGTAAAATTGGAAAAAAATTTACTTTACCGAAGGGTTGGTTCGTTACATTACTTCTATAATTCCCACGATTGTGGAAGAGACAAGCCTCGCCGTCTTTGCTTTCAGCATTTCTTTTCTATATTGCCCGCTGAACAAGCGGAAGGGGTTGACAAGCCGCCCATACTTTACTTTTCATGCACTTTGTAATCCTCATAATGCTAATCGGTTGAGCCGTCAATCTACTCCCACTGAATAAGTGGTCGAGTTGCATAATCATTGTATTTCCAGCATTTCAGTTTATTTGCTAATGATCCTCGGCACCATATGCTATCACCTCACCCGTCATTGGGATCTTGGTGAACATTCTTGGTGTAGGGTTACTTTCCCAATTGGTTTCGGTTTTGCTAACTGTTGGCATAAGAACTAACACCTCTGGAGTGTGAGTTTGTACGTACAGCTATGCACACTACGTAATGAGTGCTCTTCAAATTAGGAGGGGAAGCTCCCTCGTTGTGCTGGAATGCATGGAATAGAAAACTAAACTAAATCCTATCTTTTTATTCTCAACCGGTAGAGGCACGAGGTTAAGAAAACCTAGAACGTTGCAGCTAAGTATTTTCTAGTTTCGCAGATCATTTAACTACAACTAAGCTAACTTCTTTAAAATCTATCCAGTTTCCTCAAGAAAACAGAGCGTGAGGAAATGGAGCAGGAATGGTTTTTTATATGATAAGCTGGGTACAGATTTGCAACATGAAGGCAAGGTGGGCACAACTATCTGCTCAGCTGAATAGGCTTATTATGACACACATCATACGATAGGCTTTAAGTACGAATTCTCAACATGAAGGCAAGGTGGGCACAACTATTTGCTTAATTCGAATAGGCCTATTGATAAAAAAACACAAAAGATAGCCAACTAGGACAGCAAATTGCATAGGCGAAACACGCATACAATCCACGATCGAACTAGCCACTATATCTAACTAAGGCAAACATTCATCATAATAATTGCATGGAACCCGAGTGGCATAACAATTCATTATCAAAACAAACGCTTGTGAACAAATCCAAAAAGACAATATTACAGGCAAGGTAGGCGCAACATATATTAATCTCCTATAAACGTTCGTTGAACAGATACAATAATAGCAATACTACAGGCAAGGTAGGCGTAGCATGTATGCTATCAAGCAAAAGTTAAATTACAAATGAGTTGAATGCTCTTATTTATAGACTTCAAGGTGTAGGCAACCCTAAAATCACCTTGAGTCAACTACAGTCTCGCAATGCATGCAAAATCTTATTCCTAAACCCTAATTGAATGAAACTCTACAGTTAACTGGGAAACTATCATCAGTTAACTGAAATATCTAATCTAAATGGACAAAGTGCAACATGCACGTCCTTATTGAAAGCAAGTCAACTGGAATGCTATCATCAGTCAACTGAAAAATCTAATCTAAACTCCAAGTGAACGTAGATGTTTCCAAGAAAGATATGCATGCAATGTGTAACAGCAAGTTTAATTCGGAAAGAAGCCTTGAGTTAACTGCTTCTTATAACTCATCCTTGTAAACAACTGCATGGTCTAACTGAAAGTCTACTCCCAGTTTATCATCTCCTCTAGGAATTTATCAATAGTATCATCATCTGGCACTCTGACGCTGTCCACGATGATTAACTATTTGTCTAACTCTTTGTCTCCATCCCGGATTTCTCTCTGACTATCTCTAACCTCTGTGGTCACCTTTTTGAAACTGATAGTCAGCATTGTAAACTCCTCCATCTTGGACGCCTCTGGCCCTCCACATAGGTTATCACGAACTAACTCTTCGAACTCAGCCTGAACTACCTCTAACTCGGCGTATGTACCATCCTCATGCTGATAACGACATGGGATCTGATTGATGTATTCGCTAACGAAACGAAGAGCTGCAACAACCTTTTCCTGAAGTATGTTCATCTTAGCAACAATCCTGTCATATGTCTCCACCCTGCAAAGATACAACTCTCTCCAAGTGAAGACCTTCTTTTGATCTCCATCTGCTTCAATGGCGTCATAGATTCCTGCAAGCTGTGATATCAAAATCAGGCCCTTCGGCTTACGCTCGGCTATGACAATCTCGAGCTCCTGAATTCTCTGGCGAAGACTATGTGCGTCAACCCTCAACTGATATAGCTCTACGAGGAGGTGTCAACCAGCAATGATAAAGTCCTCAATCCAGGTATCCAACAGCTTTCCTCGATTAACCAAGTGTTGAATCTTTTGTTGATCTGCGGCGGACTCTCGAAGTTGTGGGAGTAAAGGTGCTTGCCCCTCGCTGCCATGAAGCAAACTCGAGATGTACATGTGGAGTTGCCTGATTTCAGTTTTGAGAAGTGCCTTATCCTCACCATCGTTCATGACGCGTTCCTCCAAATTACTCGCAACGACTCTAAATAGATTCACGTCGATGTGTCGAGTACTCTTACCCAAACTAGTTTTGACGAAGGTAAAATCACCAACATCAACTTCATTCAAGTACTTTCCTTTTGGAGGACTAGCAACCTCTATGACGATCTCTGCCTCAAGATTTTTCTCAATGTTAATCTACTTTTTGGCCCTCTTATTCAACCTGTTCTAATAGGGTTCACCAAACTCAGCTAAATCAAGATTATATGAAGGCATACGCCTCTCTCTCCCCAATGACTTCCCGAGCCAAGATGAATAAGGAATACTATCCTCTCAAGGTGGAGCCATTTCTACTGTATCAGCTGCTGGCGGACCCACTTGTATGAAGGTATCATGTATCGGAGACTCAGGCTCCGAATCAATATCTATGGGAGACGACTGTGGTGAGAAAGGTGAACCTAGAGATGACAAACCGGCCTCAGCCTGAATTACTGGCTCCGATGAAATAACTGGCTCTGGAACTGGAAATGCTTCTTCTTGAAGTACTATCTCTATAGCTGGAAGTGCTGGCTCTTTCTCAACCTGTTTCCTTTTGGTGATGCTTTTTCCTTTTGAATTAACTCCCATCTTAACCCCTTCAAGCGGCTTCATGGAAACCTTGACTCGAGGTCTAGCCCTAGAAGTAGAAGGTAAAGAAGAAACTACCACTGCTAGCGGCTCTGTAACTGGGATCACCCTTCACTTTCGTTTGCTCTCAAGGAAGTACATGGTTGTTTTGATAACAGACCTGGACAAGTCTTTCACTGAAGTGTTCACTGGAACATACCAATCAGGTTGGCGAAGTGGTTGGCGAGCAACTTGGTCTTTAATAAATGAATGAAGAAGTATCTCACCATCATCATCAGACAAGCCTTCCACATCCTCTGACAAGAAATCAGCAATTTGTGGAATAGTAAGCCTACAATAATGACGACGACGTACCTCAAATTCATCCTCACAATTGACCCAAAAGTCCTCAAGTATTGCCGAATGTGAAACATTTCACTCCAACCTTGTTGAATAATGACCCAATGGATCATAGGTACGCTTCTGAGGAAAACACTCAAACTGAAGTTTCTCTAACTCATGTGCCATTAGCTTGCAATCAACAGCTGTTTTGCATTTGTAAATACCCAACTCAAACGGAAAGGTGAAAGCTGGCTTATGTCAATTGTGAAGAAAAGTGTGAACCTCATGTGCCTGTCTCATGAACTCCATGAAAAGAACCTTGTCTGATGGGTACCTGAGTAGCATCAGAGGCTCTCCTATATATCCATATACACGAATATATGTGAAAGTAGGGAATTGGATGAACCAATCTGCCCAACTGTCCATTGCTGATTGTGCCTCTGTAGAAATCCTCACATGCATCTCATTATCCAAATTTCTGACTGCCCTCATAAGAAAGTGGTCATTCACTGCTGTAAAGTCCTGTTCAGCTTTCGAAAACTCCAACTAAGGGTAGTATCCGTGCACTCGTTGAACGCCCAGAACTCCATCGGTCTTTAATAATTTAAAGCTGCCTTGGAATGCAACTAAGTAAACCAGAAAA
Organism: Sequoiadendron giganteum; assembly: GCA_007115665.2. NCBI lineage: Eukaryota > Viridiplantae > Streptophyta > Pinopsida > Cupressales > Cupressaceae > Sequoiadendron > Sequoiadendron giganteum. The sequence continues at coordinate 144,132,884 of CM021108.1, forward strand.
GTTACCATATGGAATTCGTGAATCTTTAGGAACTCTGTAATCTACTGGTGAAGACACTCGCTGATAAACATGGCCCAGTCAAATGTTTCTTTCTTATCAATAACTCGTGAGATGAGGTAGAACATCCACGTTCGGAAAACGCTTGCGTCTTCAAAACCTACTAACCGGTTGAGGAAAGTTATCAAAACAGCAATCTCTTCCTTGGCATGTTGGTTTTCTGAACCTTCAACCACCGTTGAGCTACTTTCTTCTATGATCTATCCTTGTCCTCTTCCCATATTCTGTCACAATCTGAAATGGATACAGCGAAATGATCTGAATGTGGAGGAATAGAAAAACATTTTTCTACATCCCTCGGCTTAAGGCCACAAATAATCCTTCCATCTGTCGACCTGATTTGTCTGGTAGACGAGTCATAATGCTTGACACAAGCAAGTACGAACTCGAGATCGAAGACTAAGATAGGAATGGATGCCGATGTAAGTATCCCTGAACGTTCAAGATTTATGATTGTAGTACTGCTGATATCCTCCAATGAATTCAGATTGATGATGAGAAAAACATGACTTAAGTCAGTATCGGTAGTTTTCATAAAGTTATGAAGAAAGACCTGTTTGGCCTTATAGTCTATGGGATTATACTGCATTCTGAAAAACTAGACTTTTGACTGTAAAGTCGAGGTATGTTTGGACAACTTCGGAAAAACTAAAAAAGCTCGAGGATGGGCTAAAAATAGCAAGGGGAAGTGAATTTTTTCGGACAAATTCTAAGATATGGGTTTTGTGTAGAATCAAATTCTAATGCAACCCAGAAAGTTAGAATTGCGAAAAAATGGGATTTAGGCTTGCATGCAAATGGTTTTCGGTTGAGATTTGAACTGGCAGTTAGGGGCACTGAGGCAATTTTTCCTGTGAAAATATGGAACATGGGTTTTGTGTAGAAATGAATCCTAAAACCACCCAGATCAACAGATTTGCGAAAAAATGTGATTTAGGCCCACATGCAAAGAGAATTCTGGAAAAAAGCACAGTGCTTCTAGAAAAGAGGCAGTGGGGCAATTTTCACAAAATAATCTAAGACATGGGTATTGTTGTTGATGCTAACATACTCAAACCCAGATGATGCTTTTCTGAAAAATCTGCTGTTTTCTTTGACATGCGAAGAAAATCTAAGACGAGAATAGAAGAAAATAAGACAAAAGAATAGAAGTTTTATTTGTTTATTTTCTCTCTTCTTCTGTAAAAATTCGCCTATGCTTGAAGTAGAACTGATAAAACCTGCATGCAAATGGAAAACGAAGTCTGAAATAATCTTCCCTTGAACAATCTGAATCTGTAGCTACGAAGAATACTGAAATCTGACACCTGTAGCACCTGTAGATCAATTCTATGCTCAAGAAAAGATATTTCTTGTCAACTCTGATGAAGAATAATGGATGCCATTAGCAAAATATATAGAAAAATATCTTCTAAGGCGTGTGAAATGCATGCTAAGCATTGGAAATGGTGCTTGAAGTACAACTAGTGCTTCAAAACTCACGCATGGCCTATATTTGGCTTCAAACTCAGTTAACTGGATGTACCATAAACCCTAATTAGGGCGCCACTTTGAAAAATTCAGTTAACTGATACATGCAAACTAATCTTAGCCATTTATGACCAAAAATAGATTTACCAGAAGTCAACTTGAAAAGAGTTCAACTGAAGATCTAAATTTAGAAAACTAGAAACTCTTCTCATGCACACTTCTATTTTTGAATTTAAAAGTCAACCTTTGACTTTAGGCGTCTTTCCATACTTAGACATTTTTCTGAAAATTTGAATCTAAAAACCTCAAATGAAGCTCACGTTCGATCACTGATTTTGATTGACTGCCACGTCAGATCAACTGGCTGACAGTTCCATCGAAGAGCAGGACCAAATCTGACAAGAAGATTCCTTGAGGCGATAATCCAAAATTCATAAATCTGAGGCTTCAAAAAGATGGGCGCCTCTGACCTCCAGGGGTGCTTTTGACCTCAGTGTTAGAATATTTTCAGGCATTTTCATTATTTTCACTGATAACTTGACCATATTTCACTTGACGTTTCCCGGCATTTGGCAAAACTTCAAAACATGCTGACTGACTCACTGCGGAGTAAGCTGAATTCTGAGCAAAGTACTCCTGGAGAGCACTTCGTATATAAACATCATTTAACCTTCCTAAATCATGGGTCAGGGGCGCTTTTCCCAACAGTATCAACCATTTCTGTAATTGGCCAAAAACTACTAAACTTTCGGCTGCAGACTGCCAAGACATCTTCTGACCCGACAGAGACAGGCAACGGAAAGCTGGAGCTGACACGAACGAGACGAATATCTGAAATCATCAAACAGATTCCATTAAAGGTCTTAAAACCTTGGGCGCCCCTGGCCTCCAAGGGCGCTTTTGTCCTTTCTGAACAATCTCTAATCCAGTCTGAAACCTCAAATTTGACCACTGATGATGGCAACACGGCAACTCAAATTCACCTGCTGACAGATGCGTCGCGAAGCTGGACCAAAAATGGAAACAAACTTCTTGGGGGTCACTTGATCAAAAGACTTTATCTGAAGTCTCAAAAAGATGGGCGCCCCTGGCCTCCAAGGGCGCTTTTGACCTCAGTGTTAATCATTTTTGCATTTCCCTCGTTCTGCATTGAATCTCCGGTTTTAGGCGATTTACTCCTCCGTTGGACTAGCTGGCTGGCTCATTGCGAAGCTATCAAGAATCTGGAGAAGTCATCTTGGTAGAGACAAATCATAAAAAGTTGAATAAAGCTTCCAGAATGATGGGCACCCCTAGCTCAAAGTGGCGCTTTTTTCAATCCAGACTTAGCCAATTTTATAGTATTTTACCTCGTTGAAAATCTCCCCCGAGACGACGAAACTTTTTGGACGAAACATCACCGAAGCATTTTGAGCTTAGCTGTCGACACCTGGCACCTGGCCATCTGCCAATGATGAATTTAGAAAACCTAACTTCTCACTTGAAAAAACGAAAACTACCAACCAGGCTTAAACTGAGTCTTAACTGAAATTGACTTCACCATTGTGATCGTGAAGCAAAATAAACCAATCAAAACAAATTTCAGTCAATTCTGACAAGTTTCAATTTTTAGGGTTTTGACCTAAAAATAGGGGTCTGAAACCCTAATTTTCAATTTTTTTCAAATTTTGCCAGTATCTCCGTGGCATGACATTGACTCAAAGTCCACACTTGAATTGCCCAAAAACTACGTTTTGACATCATTTTAACAAGGTTTAGACCATTTTAAGCAAAATGCCTTAATGAAGCAAAAATTTTGGTTTGGGTACAACACTAACGTTGATGGGTGTAGTTCTTGTGGCAAAAAATTGGAAAAAATATATGGGGATATTTCAGTGGTATCAGAGCCGGTGATCTTGCCATCCTGTTGGTTAAGTTAACATTTGTTGCAAATTCTCAGTTGCATGATAAGAGTTTCAGAGACTTCATATCTCTTTGCATGTTGGTGACCAGCACCTGCATGTCCAATACCTTTCTTCTTTAAAGGATATTGAGGCGAAAGGGTAAGATGACTACAAAGAAGTCTATATCAAAGTTGATACAAGAACTGACCACACTTATGAAAGATCCTAACATTAAAGAGGCATACTCAAGGATTGCTGCAAAATCTAAACATTTGGATGGGAAGGTCGCCTTGACATATGAAGGATGTGTGACAAAGCCCCAAAATGCTCCCTTTGACTTGCGTGCAATTGGGAGTGATGAAGATCAATTTGGCAATAAGAACAAAACGGCAGTCTTCAATCCTAATTTGAATTCATCCAATGAAGGTCTCGAGATTAATGACTTCACAGAAGATATTGGTAGAATTGTTGTGTGGGATGAGTTCGCTAAAGAAGAGCAAGTTGAAGGAAATACTAGTGGTGTCATTGAACTAGCTTATGACCACTTTCATAGTGATGATATTTATGATGATTCCAATGAGTTTGTACCAATTCATGTTGAAGGTTTGTTGATGAATAGTTCTCCTCTTGTTGCTGACCACACTTCCCAAGAGTTTTCACAAGAAGAATTTATGACAAGTGATCAAGAAGACTTTTTTGGTATGTGGGTGACTACTCGTGATGACATCAGAAATATACCTATAGATGATGGGCTCATTGAAGGAAAAAATGACAGTTTTCCAAATAGCTAGCAATGATGATTCTTTACTCCATTATAGTGTTGGTGGCATGGGTGGTCATGGGTTTGATTATCAAACTAAGCCCTTGGAGAGAGATACTTGTGAAGATATCAGTTTAAGTAAGCTGGGAGGTGACTTATTCAAAGAGTCAACACTCCAAGAGGAGTATGATGAGCATTTTCCTTTGGATCAAAACAATCAGTCCCTTAGCATTTGGGATCCGGGTGTGAAGACACCTATTGATGACAAAGAACTTATGTGGGATGAATTTCCCTTTGATCCTGATGAAGCTCAAAATTTAGATTGCATTGCAAACTATGAAGTGGCCATTGCAGGGGAAGGTATCTTTGAAGAAAAAGTTTGTTTGGCAAAGCTCTGTAATGAACCCTTTGAAGTGGTTACAGCCACTAAAGAAGAGTATGTTGCTACAGAAACTTTCAAAACAACGATCAATAATGACTCATTGATCAAGTTGGGGACTGCCATAACCTTTGATCAAGGAGACATTGAAGTGGAAGTAGAGCTAGAAGACCATATGGTTCTTGATGATGAAGAGTTTAAAGAGCTAGTTGGTGGAGAAAGACAAGAGTCTTGGAGTAGCTATGGGGGCAGCAATTGCAAGAAACAATGTTCTGTTTCTTTCTTGTAGCCTATCAGCAGTTCACCATCTTTGCATTCTTATGAGTGGGAAGGTCAATTCAAGGTGTTCGTTGAAAATGAAGTGCGAGCTCTATCTAGATTTGACCAAACACACAGTTTGATAGAAGAACTCTTTTGGAAGGCTCAAATTGATGAAAGACAGAAAGGGGTTAAGGATGAAGTTGCTCTCCCTAATCTGCAACTTATCAAAGGCTCCTTGGAAACATTGAAGTCAAAGTACATACACTTGATTGGAGATCGAGATTATTCCATTGAGTTTGCAAAGAAGACCCTTAATGCATTCCAAGGAAAAGAGAGAAAGGTTGATGATCTTACTCATGAGCTTGAATCAACAAAAGCTATATTAGAAGATATCAAGTGGCATTAATGGAGGTAGAGGAGCAGCTAGCTGAATTTCAGCTTTTCAAGGAGCAAGAGAATGAACAAAGAGTTGAAGAAATCAAGCAATTAATTGGAGAGCTTGATAGTCTTCGAAAGGAGTTTGATTTTCAAAGTTTCACAAGGAAATCAAAAATTGCATGTGCAGATTCGGATTAGCAAGATGGAAGCGAGCAAGAGGAAAGGGATGTCTTCCAAATTCTTGACAATCCTCTCTTTGAAGTGGGTGCAGAAGAAACTTATGATAACCCTGTCTTTGTGATGGAAGATAAAACATGTGGTGAAATGACCAAGCATGAGACCAAGTATGATTTTCAGCGTATTGATGATATGATATCAAACCATGAGGACGTGTCACACTTGGTGAGTGGTAATCTTCCGAGGCTGCTTAATAATGAATGCATAAGTAGGTTTGAGTATGAAGTCTTCACATGGGAAGTGTTGAATCAGCATGATTTCAACATCTTTGACATCAAGGTGTTGTTCGAACATAGTTTGGTAGCTGCTCAAAGTTTCATTACAGCGGCAAGGATAGAAGATTTCAGACTTGTTCCTCATTCAGAATGGGAGAAAGAAGGACCTAAGCATGGTGATTGCATGCTTGACAATCCGTCCCTTGGGTTAAGTGATACTTTAGCTCATACTAGTGTATTTTGGGAGTTTGAAATATACTCTCTCAAATTTTTTTTATTTTTAAACCAAACATTTACAATGTAACCAAGCACCCGTTAAGGTTAGCATAACCCAAAACGTGCATGAAAGAACTCTAACCAAGAATGTGCCCTAAAACCACTTAAGGAGGAGGGGCGGGCATATGGTCAGAGGATCCCTAGGATCTACTGAATCAAGATTACAAAATTATACTGAAAGAGAGAGATTAAACTCAACACCAAGAATGTACACTCAAGATCCTTTAACAGGTGAGTTTCTAACATATGGTGGAGTGCTAATTGTTGAATTGAAAGAACATAGGCGGATAACCAGCCATGAGAGAATTTCCTCACTACCACCAAACAGTGAGGGGAAAAGATTTACAATTTAAACACTTTGTCTACTGCGGCAGGCATCCACTCAAGAGTGGGAATTCTCCACTTTACAGTGGGTAAGATGAGAGATACAAGTTTATTCTCCACACTGGCAGTAAACCATCCAGGGGTACTTAATGTTAGCTTTAGCAATTACAAGTAAATGCAGCAATAACATATGGTTAGATTAGTACTACTAATTCACAACCTTACAATCCAATAATCTGCAATTTACGAGTATTACAATGATAGACAAAGCCACAATGTGAAGAATGATTATCTCAATCTAGAAAGCTCTTAAACATTGAAAAGGAAGCTAAAATCTGATCTCTTTGAAGTCTGATAATTAAAATCAGCAAACTGAAACTGTAAATCAGCAACCTGTGAATCAATGAAATGCTTATATCTTAATCAATTTACCTCCAAATTGCGTGAAACCAAGTGCAATGAACCTTTGGAGGATAGACACCCATGCCATGATGATGAAACAGCTCCAAAAACTCAGCATTTATTTATTGGCACAATTCCCAATGCAAACAAAAAGGTACGGCCCTAGCAAGGGCGATTTTTGCAAGATAAAATAAAATACTTTGAATTAAATTCCAGTCTTTTGTGGAAAGGGGCGCCCTTGGTCTAGAATCACAATGCATCGATACCCAGAACAAGATTAAATTTATTCAAAAAGCTGCTCACAAAAATCAACTTCAGCTATATGAACATTAGCAACATAGAAACTGAAAATAACATCAAAATCTTCCACGTTGAAGCTCAATGTGCACTTCTGGGTGAAGCACACTCTCAATCAACCATCTAGGAGACCATAGCTTCAAGCCCGAAGAATGGAGTAGAATTGCTAAACTCTCCCTTAGCCAGATTCTGAACTTAATTCAGCGACATAACTTTACAACATTTTCCAAAGATATCAAAAGCTGGAGCAAAACTTCTCTTTTATAGAAAAAGAGGTGACTTTACAAATTCCCAAAACTCCTCCAAGAATGGGACGCCAAAAGTCCCCTTTTTTGAAATATTTTATAATTCACAAATATTTAATCCCTCTTAAAATGGCATCCACTTCAAGGCATAAATAAACTTAATTAAATGTTTAATATTTCCTTCATGAAGGCGTCCCCCTTCATGGCCACCTTTTAAACACAACTTAAAGTTAATGAGCTAGGCCAAGGGGTCAACTTGAAATTAAAACATTAATGCCTTGAAATATATTATTTCACCAAAAATGGCCTCAAAATGCTGAAAGCCAATTATGCTCCAAACTGCACTGCCCGAAATGGAAACTGAACTGACTGCTGATGTTACTGCCCAAGATGGCACTGCCAGAAATAGAACTTACTAAAAATAGTAAATTCTGAAAAAAAGATGCCCAATGCTTTTGCAGGTCATACCACTGCGAAGCTCTCTGAAAACCCAGAAAGAATCCGCAATCCTTATTCATGCAAACCTTCTTTAGAACCCCTATAAAATAGGAAACCCTAATTTGCACATCTGAGTAGCCTACGGATGTCCGAAAATAGGCTAAATCTGAATGAAGAGCGTAGGGCGAAATTGGGGACATTACAGAGTTGGATTTGAACACATCTAATGTTTCATGCTCCAATGTTGTTGAAGCCTTCCCGGTTAGACTTCAAGGGTTCACTAGAGAAGACATCAATTTCTTAAGTATACACTTGGTCCTTACTGGCACTTGGGAATGTGTTGAGTTGTCTTTTTGGTGTGTTGGATATCCAAGTTTGGGATCCTCAACATAGGTTGATAGAGTTTATTACTTGTGGGAAAATGAATTTTTGGAGGGATAAGGATCAAAATTTCAGAATTAGTGGTGCTATTAACTTCATTACCAACCACTTGACGGTTTTGTTTGTTCATCAACAAATGGATTGGAGAGAAATTTTCAGTATGGGTTGGAGAGATGAACAGTTGGTTGCTTTTGAGTGTGATCCTTGGCTAAGACAAGGGCAGATTTTGAGACACGAGTTTGTTGATTGGAGGTAGACCAACCACCTTACATGGGGAGTTACTCTCATTCAGGAGAGTTGGTTCATCACTTCTTGTCAAAGAGGTGGCAGTTTTCAGTTGAAGATTGCTCTAGTGTGTTTTTCAGCCACTTTTGAGGTGTTATCATGCAACACAATGCTCATCTCATGTGCTCACACTTGGGAATTCTATTGGTGCGGCTATTATCCCTTGTGTAGAGCGCTAAAATCTTATTGTACTTTGTTGATTCCGTCCTGGAAAAGCAATGATTTTTTGTTTCTTCAAACCTATCCTATTCTCAAGGTTCAATTTATGGAGGTTTGTGAAGCAAAATTTGATAGTTACTTCACAATATTGGTTCAGGACAACGAACTTCCACATGCCTCGGTTCATCATTCTAAGGCTCTTGGAGTGGGAACTGTAAGAGTTTTAAGAAGTCTTCATGGTTGTATCAAAGTAATTCAAGGGAGGCATAGTAGATTCATGTGGAGTTATGAGTATGAGTTTGTTAAGCTCTTGCAAAGGATTGTTTTCCTCTTTGCAAGAAGAATTGGAGATGTCACATTTGCAGTCGTGGCTCTGTTAGATACCATCTGGAGATATGTTGAGGAGTTTGATTTTGAGTTGAGTAGACTATCTTTCATATTGCCTAGGATTCTGATAGACAATGGCATTGTTGATATTGATGACTCAGAATTTTTTGGGCATGAGATGTTGCATGATATTAATTTAAGTCCTTCAAGATTCTTCAGTTTGAGTATTATGGATGGTAACAATTTGGAGTTACAAGAGAGGTTAGTGCAGTTTTGGCATGATGTTTTCACTGATGTGATCAAAGTGGTGCAACATCGACATGGTGGGTCCTTCTTGAGACTAACATGGGACCCTGGGATCATACTTGGTTTGGTATGGATCATTTTTAATTTTTCTGGAGTTATGGTGGTATTGCTTGAAGACAAGCAATTTTGGGAACGATAGATTGTAATGTCCCCATTTTAAGCACTACGCTTTCCAATGACTGCTAGCCTATCCCTGAATGCTCGTAGGCTAGTCAGAAGAAAAATTAGGGTTTCTTATTTTCTAAGAGGATACTTTGGCAGTTTTGGAGGCTTGCATTCGAAGTTTTGCAGTTTGGATTCTAGACTTTTTTTGGGTTTTTAGAGAGCTTTGCAATGGTGTGACATTGTAATGTCCCCATTTTTAACACTACGCTTTCTAGTGACTATTAGCCTATTCCCGAATTCCCATAGGCTAGTCAGAGGCAAAATTAGGGTTTTTAGCTACTTGAAAGTTTTTGTTGAGGATTCAGTGGTTTGCATGTTGGAGTTTTGCAAATTGGTTGTTGGTTTCTTTTAGGGTTTTCAGAAAGCTTCGAAGAGATGTGACATGCATTTAATGATAGTGACATGCATTTCAATCAGGGGTTTGCATGCAGGATTGGTTTATGGATTCGACATGCATTTAATGATAGTGACATGCATTTCAATCAGGGGTTTGCATGCAGGATTGGTTTATGGATTCCTTTTGGGTTTTCAAAGAACTTCGCAATGATGTGACATGCAACTGAAACAGGTAACTTTTCCGGACTTACTATTTTTAGTAAGTTACGACGGCTGCCTAGTTTGTGCTTAAAATGCATTTGAAGTCACTATTTTTAGCAGTATGCTATTTTTAGTAAGTGTTATTCTTGGCATTGTTATTTTTAGCAGCAGTTCAGTAGTTCAGTGCAATGTCTAATTCTGGCAGGCCAGTATTGGTAGTTTCGTCTCCAGCATTCTTGGAGCCTATTTTGGCAAGTCATGGCTTAAGTGATTTTCAAATATGGACACCTTAGTTGGAAATTATAATGTTTTAAGTTAAATACTTTACTAAGGCTAAATGGGATGCCACTTTTGGAGAGAAGTGATTTTAATTAAGTTTATTACTTAAGTCATTTTGGATGCCTTATTTGGTGAAATATAATGTTTTGAGTGAAATATTGGCTAAGGTATTTTTGGACACCTAGCTTGTGGGATATCTGCAAATTATTAAATATTTCACTTAAATATACTTGGACGCCTATGTTATGATTTATTTGCATTTTGATAAAGTATTATTCCTCTTATGTTTTGGACGCCTAAAGTCAAGTAGTTAAAGGTTGGAATTAAAATGCAAATTGAAGTGAAATGAGAATCTCATTTGGGTGCACTATTTGGAGGGAAAAGAAGATTTGAATTGCAGTTGCGAAAAGTTATAAATAAGAGGTCTTGCCTTCACTTTTGATTATCTATTGCCTATCATAACGAAATGCTGCTAAAATTATTTCAGAACCCTTGCTTTGAGGAATGCATACCTCCTAGCTTATATCAGTTTTGTACTTGAGAGATAGTACCTAGCTGGTTTGAGACTGCTTCTTCATTCAGAGGTTGCAGATAGAGCTTCACAGAGATGGCTTCATTTGGTATTTTCTTATTTTGGAGAGTTTTTATCAGTTTTGGTGATGCTAGTGTGGTGTTTGGCTGAAGCACATTTTCAATCCTAGCTCCATGCTCAATTTTTTGTTGGTTTTGGGTATTGGCCCATTGTTCAAGTCTACCTTGGACGCCCCTTCTAGCTAAGTTTCAGATTTTATTGCGAAGAGTTGAATTTATTCTTGCTGGTCGCCGTCTTCAAGGAGGTTGTACTTTGCCTGTCATTGCATTGCAAATCATGCATAAAATATCAAAGGTCGCTTGCTGCTATTTCTTGGTTTGTTCTTGGTCGCCCATCTCATATGCTTCATTTGCACTTGGTTTGACATCATTCGAAGGAGTATTGGCGAAGCTACGAGAAAAAAGGTGAAATTTGTACTTGTTGGTTTGGTTTTCAGTTTGCTGCAATTTTATATCAAACCTGATATTTTAGAACCTTTGGTCATATTTCATATGTTGGATAGCTTGTACTTGTTTGGAGTTCATTTCTTGACATTCTGGAGTGCTTTAGATATCTATATCTCATTGTCTTTGTGTTATACCCAAAATGAAATTTTTGGCATTCTGCTTAAATTGAGCTAAACAACGTAAAAATGCCATCTAAAGTATGTTTTAGGTCAAACCAAATATGAAATCTTTGTGGGTTTCTGTCAAGGAACCTATGGTTAAAATTTTGAAAAAACGAAAATTAGGGTTTTACACCCCTATTTTTATGGAAACCCTAAAAAATAGGACCTTCCCGGAAATGATTGAAAATAATTCTGATAGGATTAATTGCCTTCACGATCACACTGATCAAGTCAGAATTATCAAAAAATATGTTTTACTCTGGTGGGTCTATTTCTATTTTTCAGGAACAAAGTTAGGAGCTCCGCAGCCATTAATGGCAGATTGGCCAGTACCAGGTGCTGAAAGCTAAACCTCAAAAGCTTCAACGAAGAAACCATGGCGGAAAAGGATGAAAATGATGACGTTCAACGAAGGAGATTCTCAAAACGGAAAAGGCCAAAATTTGGCTAAGTCTGGAAGGTGCACGTTTTGTCTACCAAGGCAAAACATAGTCTACAGTGGCTAAAAGCGCCCCTCTTGAAGAAAGGCGCCCTTGAACCTCAGAGGGCAAATCAAATCATCTGGCAGTGTCAAAACAGTCATCCTCTTCACTTTCATACTAGCTCGACAACGAAACAATCAGCAAGATCATCTGATTCAGGGATCATTGACCAACCGTCAGCGAAGTATGGAGGATCCATTGACGACAGAAGTGCCAAATCTGAAAGCTTCAAGGTAAAAGCGCCCCTGCTGGCCAGGGGCGCCCCTCAGTTGCAGACATCAGATGAATCCAAGAGCTGTAGCTTTATACATGATATCTTTCCAGCTTCCTCCCGGCTACGTGATCAATCTAACAGCAAGTCCACAAGACACACCAGACGATCACGAGACGAGATCAAGCAGAAAAAGCCAAATTTGAAAAACTGGAAAGATAAGCCAGAAAATGGCTAAGGCATGGCTAAAAGCGCCCCTCTCAAGGAAAGGCGCCCTTTCCTAAAGGTGTCCAGATTCAGCCGGAATCTTCACTACCTCCCAAGATGACCTTCTCAGCTATGACCTATCTCGTCAGCAAGACTATCAGCAAGAACTTCCGACAAATCAATCGACTGATGAAGAAGGTCAAAGGCTGGCAGTCCACAACCAAGATGAAACCAAGCAAAAGCTAAAAGCGCCCCTGCTGGCCAGGGGCGCCCTTTAGTTTGGAGGCCCAAAACTTGCCAGCTGCCACTGCAAAGTCAGGCATCGTGAACAAGACTGAACCAGCTACCCGACACATCATCAAGTAGAATCATCTGATTCATCAAACATCGGGAACGTCAGATCAAAGCAAAGAGGGTCTGAAAAGGTCAAAGCGAAGAACGAGTCAGTGAAAATTGACTAAGGCATTGTCAAAAGCGCCCCTTTCAAGAAAAGGCGCCCTTCTTTCTGGAGACCTAAACTCAGTTTTCTGAGCTAACCTCTCCCGGGCATATCTAATCACATTGATCCTGCCTCAACAACAGAACTGTCAGATACTGCTCGAGATCAACTGAGCAACCTGAATCGAAGATCAAACAGGAGCACTTCAGCTTGCAAAATAGGCAAAAAGATCAAACTCAAGGTTGGACGCCTAAAGGAAAGTCAAACAGAAATGTTGACTTGAGTTAGCAAATTTGGAGCCAAAAAAGAGAAAAACACTCCACAATCAGTGGAAATCATCTTTTGGAACTCCAAATCAGGACTGAATGATGAGTTATCTTCCATACTTTGTGGATCTTAACCCTAATTGCCTTATATTCATGCTAGGCGTCCCTTTCCTCATTATTCTTTTTGCAGGTTGAAGGATAAAACATCAAGTAGCTCCCAAGAACAAGTTTTCAAGATCTGGCAGGGGTTTTGAACGGATCTTCAATATTTTTGAAGATCATTGGCAGTAAAAGCATTCTTCTCCCAAGATTGCTTCCAGAGACAGATTATTGCAAAGTGGCAGTTTATAACTTCCAATCCATCTTCTGTCTATTTCCTCTACTTCTGTCTATATTTCTTTTGCATGTCACAGGAAACGACAGATTTTCACAGATCTGACCAACTGGGTATGATCAACACAGCTTTTTCAACAAAACCCACATGGTAGATTTTTTCAAAAAAAGTAGCCCTGCTGCCCCTATTTTTTAGGGTTTCCGGAAAATGTCATAATATTGAAAAATGGACAAACTGGGTTTGTTTGGCTCTGAAGCACGAACAAAACCCATGTGTTAGATTTTTTTGAGAAAAATCACTTTCTGGTGCCCTCGCTGCCTCTGCCACCGAAGGGCTCTTGCATGTCAAAGAAAAACTCGTTTTTTCGAATTTCTGACGATTTGGGTCTGTTTAGAAAATCATTCTTAACAAAACCCATGTCTCAGATTTTTTCGTAAAAACTACCCCCGGCGAGGCTATTTTTAGCATTTCCAGAAAAGTGTCAGAACAGGGTCAAGTGCCCAGTCAATATTCAAGGTTTTCAGAATGCAGTACTCTCAGGTACAATACAAGACCAAAACAGTCTTATACCATGATTACCTGAAAACGACTGATACAGACTTATGGCAGAAAAATCCAGAGGTCAGTTCTGAAGACTTGGAGGGCATGAATCAAATCACATTGCAGAACATCGAAGAATCCGGTTTGTTTCAAGCAGCATCTATTCCAATCACCTTACAAAGCATCGAGCTTGTAATTGCTTGCACTAAGCATTACAACCCGACTACAAGAGAGATCCTGTCAGTTGACGGGAGGGTGATTTGCAGCTTGAAGCCGGTAGACATAGAAACTTGTTTTGCAATTCCACCATGCCCTACCAAGAAGGTCATATCAGTGATAGAATGCGAAAAGGCATTCGACGCTTTGAAAGACAAGTGTTCGCTTATAATGGCTGAACATTGGCTAAAAACAAAGAGAAACAGCTTGCCCAGATTAGTTGGTAGAGGAGAATTCAAAGACGAGTACAGAGTGCTAATCACCCTACTCAGCAGAGTCACTGGACAAGAGGAGGGAAAATCCTTCCAGCCGTGGATGTTCTACATTATTGGCAAGATAATCAGCAGAAAAGAACGTTACGACTGGGCCTCCTTGATCAATGACACACTCCACCAACAATTCACCGGATTTCTAGAAGAGCACCGTTTCCACATGTGTTCATACCTGGTCTACCTGATAGCCTTCCAAGGCGATTTCAGAACATTAAACACTGTGGGAACCCTGGGTGTGCAAAAGGTACAAGAATACTTTCCTCGCTTGGAGTTCACTCTAGCGGAAAGACATTTCAAAAGGATAAATGACCTTTTTACTATGCACACCGTGCACGAGCTAGACCATGAGATGCACGTGCGTATTTCACCAGCAGCTAAGGCAGCAATGGTGGACTGGGCGGATTGGTTCATACAATTCCCCACTTTCACCTACATACGCGTGTATGGCTATAATGGCCACCCCGCCATGATGCCACGTTACCCCTCAGATAGGGTAGTGTTCATGGAATTCCTGAGGCAATTGGCCGATGTTCACTCTTACCTTCGCGTAAAGAAAAAGGCTGCAGTGAACTTTCCTCTTCAGATGGGACTCTACAGATGCAGAACAGCAGCTGATGCAAGGTTGATAAGCCAAGAAATAGTGAGATTTAATCTCAAGTACCTCATCGACAGGAGGCCATCCTATGACCCCAGAGGCATCTTCGCAGCTCACCTTGAGCAAAGATCATCACATGAACCTTTCATGGAAGATTTTTGGGTCAACTGCGAGGATGAGTTCGAAGTGAGAAGAAGGAACCATAGCAGATTCAAGCTCTCGCAGATTGCAGAATTCATGTCAGAAGACATCGAGGGCTTATCTGAAGACGAAGGAGAAGTTATTCTTTCTTCCTTCTTCATGGGTCTAGTGGATTCACAACCACTCGGCAAGGTAGACTGGTACGCGAAAGAGAGTACGTCTATTGAGGAAAGAACGGGTAGAGTAGTTCGACACAGTCAACTCTACCTGGACAGTAAAAGGACAAGGAAGGTAGTACTTCCCCGATCAGAGCCGCCAGCGGTTCAGTCTACACTACCTTCCACGTCTAGGAGGAAACCCAGACAGAAGAAGATGAGCTTTCCTCCAGAAGGAATGCGGATGTCAGGAAGCACATGGGGGAGAAAAGGAATTGCCAGCACAAGCCGGCAAGAGGTACAGGTGGAGACAGCCACCAATTTGCCTGAGACAGTTGAGACCGCTGCAACTACACAAGAACCAGTGATTGAAATAATCGCTGTAGAGATGGAAACCATTGTAGAAGAAGTTGTAGCAGAAGCGGTGCCAGTGATAGAAACAGAGCCACCAGCTTCACCACCATCACAGAGGTCACAAAGTCCTATTGATTTGGACTCGCCACCACGAGACATTGCCACGGCACAGTCTCGTTCTTCTAGCATTCAGGGGACCTATGTTCCTCCTCCCAGCGATGCTAGCCGAGATTCTATCTGGCTGGAAAGCTCGCTTGGGAGGAAGAGGGAGAGGCCTTCATATCAGCTTGACTTCTCTGAATTCCATCATGTCCCACAAGACATGCCGGTAAAGAAGTTGAAGAAGCAGACGCATGTAGAAAAGAATGCAGAGAACAAGGTTATCATAGAGACTGCTGCCCCACCTGAAGACAAAGATATACATAATGTGAGGGTTGAGGATTTCACGCTTTCAAAGGTGAACCTTGGAAAGACCACTCGACAGGTGGAGGCAGACCTTCTTGGAATTGCCTCGGCGAGTGTCAAAGAAAGGATGACAAAAGATGGACAAGACAAAGCAGCCTTGAAGGCTGAAATCCGTCAGCTAAAGTTGTACATTTCTAGTTTGATACATGACACTCCAAACTCCTCGGCTTTGCCTCAAGGACTGTTGGATCTCCCAGCTGAAAGAAACCATCATCAGTTGATTACATACGGTAAACACTTGAGACATCAAGTGGATGAGTTTGTTGTCAAAGGGCGGTGTGTGTTGACAGAAGCATATCAGCTGAGAGACAGAGCACATGGACTTCGATCAGAAATCCAGAAGTCAGATATAAAGGCAGCTCAAGAGAGGCCGAGAGAGGAGGCGACAGTTGCTGATTTGCAACAAGCATATGAATCAGTTACGACCACAGAAAATAAACACCATCTCTTTGAGTGGAAAGAACAGGTGGCATACAAGGTGAGAGCCTATGATGCCAACTCTGTGGAGCTGATTGACTATAGACGCTTCGTCGCCAATATTATCAACTTCGCAAGAACGTTGGTAATATCCTTCCCGGAGTTAGAATATCAGCGGGAAGGAGGAGAATATGTGGAACTTGAAACCGTGCAGACACGATTCCAGGATGTCATCCGATCTTCATTCCTTGAAGATCCCAATGGCTGCAAATTAGCCAAAATTGCAGCCATGTCTGTCCAGTTAGATGAAGCAGCTGCCCAATGCATAACCTATCATCAGCAGCTTACGACGGGTGAAGAAATGCTTAGACGCCACATAGTCATCTTGAAGAGCATTAATTGCCCGGAGGCCGAAGAGGTCAATGACTGGATAGAGACATTGTTGACCAGTGGTGAAGAGGTGTAAAGCACCAAGGGAGGGCGTCCTACCCTCCATATAGCATTAATTATGACTGAAGTCAACTTGATGCCCCTTTCCAAGTTGACTCCAGATCTCCACAGATCATGCATGTCAGATCCCACTAATCTAGGATGTCTATTTGACTCCCACGATTTGTGGATCTCAGATTTCCTCAAAAGGTGGATGTCTATTTGGAGACACATTTGTAACATAAGTTCACTTTTAGTTAGGTGTCAGTCAACTGAGGTAGACTTCCAGTTTGACTTTTGTTTAGTTTCAGTTAACTGAAGTAGATTTCCAGTTAACTGTTTGCTCACCTACTTTTAGACATAGAATAATATCTTGCTGATTGGCAAGAACTGTTTGTTAACTCAAGGAGATTTTAGGGTTGCCTACTCCTTTGAGTTTCTATAAATAAGAGCCTTAGGTTCTTTATTTGTTTAACCTTTATTTGCTAGCAAAATTGCTGCGCCACTGTTGCCAGAGTTCGCTTGTTTATATCTGTTCACTCTTGGATGAGAGTTCGTTGGTTGATCGCAATTGTGCATGATTTCGTGCCTTTGCTGTCCCGACCTTTGTAATTCTTTGAAGAACCTTGAAGAAATAAATCAGATGGTGCAAGCTTGATTGATCTAATTATTTGAGTTATTCAAAGTCTTGTTTTTAAATAGTGCATTGTTTCAATCTCCTCCTTGGACAGGTGTCGTCGCCTCCTTGGATATTTTGTCATCGATCATTATCGTTTGATGTTGTTTAATGATCTTTCTTGCAGCCTAGACTTTGGACAGGTGTCGTCACCTCCTCGGGAATCCTGTTAGAAAGGCCATCGTTCCTTGTTGTTTCCAGTGAGCTGCTTCCAAGCCTATACCTCGGATAGGGGTTCCTCCTCCTTGGCAAGTCTCAGATCCAGTTTACCGTAACGAGTGTTTGCTTGTATCGAGCCCTATCTTGGTATATATCCGAAGGTTCAGAGCCTCGGCCATATTCCATTGAGACGGAGGATTCAAGTGATCCAACCATACCATTTCGCTCCTACGCCCTCATGCTCTGTTTATCTTGAGGAGGTAGGATAGTCTAAAAGCTTAGTTAGTCGTAGTTAAGATCTGCAGAAACCAGAGAAAAAGCTTAGCTACGGCGCATTGGTTTATGCACCCTTGTGTCCTGCCGCTGAGTAAAAATGATAGGAAATCTTAGTACACCCCTTTTTTACAGTAGAAAATCAACAAAGAGAGATCTTCCTCTCTATAATCCGAAGAGCATGTACTAACACACTTGCAATAGCTGTCCGTTTCCAATAAGCACTCCAGAGGTGCTAATTGAAACGCCAACACTTTGTAGATTGTTTATCACATTGTAACGCTGAATCAGTAATACTTAACAGCTCTCTTACTATCTGCAATTTACATTTTGTATTCCCACTTTTAGTGTAAGAGACTAACCTCGCTGTCTATTTACTTTCAGTATTTTACTTTCTTGTATTGCCCACTAAAAAGCGGAAGGGGTCAACAAGCTGCCCATACTTTACTTTTCATGCACTTTGTACTTTTCATCATGCTAATCGACTAAGCCATCAAACTACTCCCGCTGAATATGTGGTCGAGTTGCATAAGCTTTGTATTTCCAACGCTATTAGTTATATGCTAACAATCCCCGACGCCATATGCTATCACCGTGCCCACATTGGGATCTTGGTGTAGGGTTACTTTCTCAGTTGGTTTTGGTTTTGCTAATGCTAACGAGTGAAGTGCTATGGCAAAAATTGGAAGAAATTGTAAGGGGGTCATTTCAGTGGTATCAGAGCCCAAGTTCCTGCTATCCTGTGAAAAATTCAGTGATTCAGTTGTCAAATGAGTGACAAAGATATTAGATACTACATATAGAGAGAGATGACTACAGAAAATTCTATATTAGTGTTGATACAGGACTTGACCACGCTTATGAGAGATCCTGACATTAAAGGGGCATACTCAAGGATTGTTGCTAGATCTAAAAGTCAGGATGGAAAAGTGCACATGACACATCAAGATGACCGTGAGATCAAAGAAGATACCTTCACAAATGAGGAGTGTCTATTAGAGCCCAAAAACAATCCCATAGACTTGCATGTGACTGGAGATAATGAAATTTGGTTGGGTGAAAATAAAAAAACAGCAATCTTGAATCCTAACTTGGATTCATCCAGTGATGGGTTTAAGATTAATGAGTTCGCTAAAGAAGAGCAAGTTGAAGGAAATACTAGTGGTGTCTTTTAATCAGCTTATGACTACTTACATGATGATGATGATGTTCATGATTTAGATGAGTTTATGCTTAATCATGTTGAAGATTTGGTGATGAATGATTCTCCTCTTGTTGCTGACCCAACTTTCCAAGGGTTGCCATATGAAGAATTTATGACAAGTGATCAAGAAGACCTCTTTGGTATGCATGTGACTACTAAAGATGAGATTAGAAATATACCTATAGATGGTGGTCTCATTGAAGGCAAAAGGGATAAAGCATTTAAAACAGCTAGCATCGAGGATTCTTTACTTCATTACAGTGATAGTGTCATGGGTGGTTTTGGATTTGATCTTCAAACCAAGCCATAGGAGAGAGATGTTTTTGAAGATATCAATTTGAGTTGGGAGGTGACTTGTTCAAAGAGTCAACACTCCAAGAAGGGTACGATGAACACTTTCCTATTGATCAAAACAATCAATCCCCTAGCATTTGCGATCCAAGTGTGAAGGCATCTAGTGATGACAAAGAAACTGTGTGGGATGAGTTTCCCTTTGATCCTAATGAAGCTCAAAATTCAGATTGATTTACAAGCTATAAGGGGGCCATTGGAAGAGAAGGTATCTTTGAAGAAGTCTGTTTGGCAAAGCTCCATAACGAACCCCTTGAAGTGGTTGCAGCCATTAAAGAAGAATATGTTGCTATAGAAACTTTCAAAACAGTGATCAATAATGACTCATTGATCATGTTGGGGGCTGCCATAGCCTTTGATCATGGAGACATTGAAGTGGAAGTGGAGCTAAAATACCATATGGTTCTTGATGATGAAGAGACTGAAGGTGTTCATAAACACAAATCTGATTTACCTATTGATGAAGCTGATTGTAAGAAAAGGCTCGACGAATTTGTAGAGTCTGATCCTCTTCTTGATATTGAGCATTTTCAGCTAGTTGGTGGAGAAAGACAAGAGTCTTGGACCAGCTATGGGGGCAGTGCTTGCAAGAAACAAAGTTCTGATTTTTTCTGGCAGCCTATCAGCAGTTCACCATCTTTACATTCTTATGAATGTAAAGGTCAATTCAAGGTGTTCGTTGAAAAGGAAGTGCAAACTCTATCCCAATTTGGTCGCACACACAATTTGATTGAGAGACGAAGAGGAGTTAAGGATGAAGTTGCTCTCCCTAATTTGCAACTTATCAAAGACTCTTTGGAGACATTGAAGTCAGAGTACATACACTTGATTGAAGATCGAGATTATGCCATTGAATTTGCAAAGAAGACCTTCAGTGCTTTTCAAGAAAATGAGAGAAGGTTGATGAGCTTACTCTTGAGCTTGAATCAACAAAGGACATGTTAGAAAATACTCAGTTGGCTCTAACGTAGGTAGAGGATCAACTTGCTGATTTCAAACTTCTTAGGGAGCAAGAGAATGAACAAAGAGTTGAAGAAATCAAGCAAGTAATTGGAGAGTTTGATAGTCTTCAAGAGGAGTTTGATCTTCAAAGTTTCACAAGAAAATTAGAAGTTGCATGTGCAAATTCACATCAGCAAGATGGAAGTGAGCAAGAGGAAAGGGATGTCTTCCAAATTCTTGACAATCGTCTCTTTGAAGTGAGTACAAAAGAAACTTATGATAACCTTGTCTTTGTGATGGAAGATAAAACATGTGGTGAAATGACCGAGCATGAGACCAAGTATGATTTCCAGCGTATTGATGATATCATATCAGACCATGAGGACGTGTCACACTTGGTGAGTGGTAATCTTCCGAGGTTGTTTGATAATGAATGCATGAGATATACCGGCCAATTTTTTCATTTTTGTACACAGCTAAGTACACCCATTAGCGTTAGTGTAATCATAAACCAGCTGAAAGGAACCCTTGACTTTCTGATCAACCCAGAACCCAGTATGGGCAAGGTGAGAGCATACTTGAAGGGGGTCATTAGCAATACTGAAAAAACTGGTAGAATTGATAACTCTAACCAAGAATGCGCCCTAAGACCCGAGATGGGAGGAGGGGCAAGCATATGGTCAGAGGGTCCATGATTTTGTGATGGCTCAGCCGATCAGCACAATGTAACAATGCATTACTGAAATCAAATAGGCGGCAAGCCAGCCTCTTCCACTTCTTCAGCGGGTGATACAAGGAATGAAAACTAAGACTGAAACAAGCCAGTCTCTTCCATAGCCGTGGGAAAGTACAAGAATTATATCAAAAATAGAAGAAGTGCTGAAAGTACTACTATTCAGCTTACAATATTATAGATATCCATTCCGGTTATGCAGACCTGCACTGAGATTTGCCAAATCAGCAACACAGAGATTCATTAAAATTAACACAACTCCCTCAAAACTTGTCCAAACCTTATGAAGTAAGATGTAAAGTAGTCTAAGACTGAAGGCGCCCAAGTAGGAAGCATAAAACAGACCCAAAAGACTCCCTTTAATTTGGCACGCAAAACCAAGCAAGACTAAGATTGTACGGCCCAAGAGAAGGGGTGATTTTGCTTAATAAAATAAAGACTCAACATTAAATTCTGCAAATTGGTGGAAGGGGTCGCCTCAACCAACCAAGCACATTTCTCAAGTACCCATAAGCAAACAAAAATCACTCTCAGACTTATGAATTAAAAATGCAGTTCAACCACAATCAAAACAACAACTGTGAAAGTGACTGAAAATACAAAAAAACTCAAATGCAAATGCAAAAAACTCAATGGAAACCCAATCCTCAACTAGTTGCTATCTTTCAAGCAAGAAGTCAAGCCTAGCTAGGGGGTATGCATTCCCCGAAGCATTCACTCACCAATCTGGCAACATAACTTTGCAATAAACTCAAGATGTTGAATGAAGACCCCAAACCTCCTTTTTATAATTTTTGCCAAGCCCTCTAGAACATTCCAGAAGGTGCGCTCCACTCCAGAAACCCTAATTCCATGTTGACCTTTGACCCTCAAGATGGCGTCCCATTTTCCAAGGCAAGAACTTTAACATTTAAATATTTAAATATCACCTTATGTTGGCGTCCCTTTTCTTCTCTCCAATCTGACTTTAGAAAAATATGAATATTTCACTTAAAATCTTGATGAGATGCCCACCCATAAAAAACCCCTTTTAAAAACAACTTAAGTCATAAAGTTCGACCAAGGGGGGAAATAATTAAAATAACATTATTTTAATTAATATGACTTGTCTCTCTAGAAACTGCATCCAGGCGCCGATTCCGATTCTACCAACTGAACCAACTGACAAGGGAGGCCAAAAGTACTGGAGCCAACAAGACCACTGCCAGAAATAGAATTTACTAAAAATAGTAAATTCTGGAAGTAACTCGGATCATCATGCCAGACATACCATCACAAAGCTCTCTGAAAACCCAAAAAAGAGCTACCAACCAAACACCAAGATTCCAAAAGCACACTCCAACAAGAGCTGAAACACCCTCCTAGAATATAGGAAACCCTAATTACCGCTTCCGAGTAGTCTACGGGTCACCAGGATAGACTAACGGTCAACTGTCAGATCACTGTTGAGAAGGGGACATTACAATGCATAAGTGGGTTTGTGTATGAAGTCTTCACATGGGAAGTGTTGAATCAAGGTAATTTCAACATCTTTGGCATCAAAATGTTGTCCAAACATAGTTTGGTAGCTGCTCAAGGTTTCATTACAGCAACAAGGAACGAAGATTTCAGACCTGTTACTCATAAAGAATGGGAGAAAGGACCTAGGCATGGTGATTGCATGCTTGACAATCTGTCCCTTGGGATAAGTGATGCCTTAGTTCATACTAGTCTATTTTGGGAGTTGGATTTGAACACATCTATTGTTTCATGCTCCAATTTTGTTGAAGCTTTCATGGATAGGCTCTAGAGGTTCACTAGAGGAGACACCAATTTCATGAGGATGCACTTGGTTTTGACTGAGTTTTCTTAAGTGTGTTGGAAATCGTTTTCAGTTGGGTGTCCATGCGTGAGATCCTCAACATGGCTTGATGGAGCTTATTACTTGTGGAATGTAGAATTTTTGGAGGGATGAGGATCAAATTATTAGATTTGTTGGTGTTGTCCCCTTCTTGACTAGCCACTTGATGGTTCCCTTTGTTCATCAACAAATGGATTGGAGAGAAATTTTGAGTATGGGTTGGAGAGATGAACGGTTGGTTGCTCTTGGGAGTGATCCGCGGTTAAGGCAAGGACAGATTTTGAGACACAAGTTTGCTAATTGGAGGTGGACCAACCACCTTACATGGGGAGCTACTCTTGTTCAGAAGAGTTGGTTCATCACTTCTTGTCAAAGAGGTGGTAGTTTTCAGTCGGAGATTGCTCTAGTGTGTTTTCCAGCCACTTTAGAGGTGTTATCATGCAACAAAATGCTCATCTAACACGCTCACACGTGGGAATTTCATTGGTGTTGCTATTTTTCCTTGTGTAGAGCGTTAAAATCATATTGTACTTCGTTGATTCCAGCCTTGAACAACAATGATTATTTGTTTCTTCAAACCTATCCTATTCTTAGTGTTCAACTTATGGAGGTTTGTGAAGCAAAGTTTGATAGTTTCTTCACAATATTGGTTCAAGACAGCGAACTTCCACATGCTTTGGTTAATCATTTGGAGACTCTTGGAGTTGGAATTGTAAGAGTTTTCAAAAATCTTCATGGTTGCATCAAAATAATTCAGGGAAGGCGTGGTAGATTCATGTGGAGTTATGAGTATGAGTTTTTTGAGCTCTTACAAAGAATTGTTTTCCTCTTTGCAAGAAGATTTGGAGATGTCACATTTGCAGTTGTGGCTCTGTTAGATACCATATGGAGATATGCTGAGGAGTTTGATTTTGAGTTGAGTAGACTATATTTCCTATTGCCTAGGACTACGAGAGATAGTAGCATTATTGTTATTAATGATTCAGAGCTTTTTGGGCAATATTATTGCTTGTTCTAAAAGGAGACTGACAGAAGATACAATGTTATGGACAATGCATTTAGATGGGGGTTGTTCAACTATAGGTTCAAAAGAAGGGATAATGATCATTCCCCCTAAAGGATTGCCACAATTGGAATTCACTAAAGCTGAGAAAGAGGTGCTTTTGTTAGGCCTCAAGAATGCCAAAGACATGGGAATTGAACTCCTATGTGTTAAAGGGGATGTGGAGCTGATTGATGAGCCAATCAAAGGATATTTCCAAGTCAGAAAGGATCATCTGCGGCATTATAGAAATTGGGTTTGGAATGCGATCGATTGGTTTGAAGAGATCGACATCAAAGACATCCCAAAGTTCGACATCAGAGACATCCCAAGGATGAACAACAACAAAATTGGTGACTCACTGGTACCTGCTTCCCTCTCTGCACCATATTTTGACTTTTGTCAGAGAGCCTTTGCTTGGATGTATGAAGATATGAGTCAAGGTGACTCTGCCTGGATATATGAAGATATGAGAATCTTCATCCTGAAAGTTTTGTCTCCTGCAATACCAATGAGAAGAGAAGTGAAGCCTTTCAGGCAGAAACGACATTCTTTCAATAAATTTTTCTTTCTGCTTTAGTAATGTGTTTCCCCTTTCTGTAATTTTTCCTTCCGTAATGTTGTATTTCCCTTTCTCGTAACAGTTTCATTGTGATTTAGGTGATTAGGAGTCTTGTTTTAGGTGATTTCTAGGAATGTCCAACTCTTAGGTGATGTTAGGAAGTCCAGTCACAGGTGACTTAGGGAAAGTTTTGCAAATAGGTGATTAGGATGTAATGCTGACTCGGCTACCCAATGGACAAGGCACTGGTCTAGCTTGAAATCTAGAGATTCTACGGTTCTCCTATGCCGAAAGTATCCGACATGGTCCCCAAACGGAGCCAATGTTGTACCCCAAATTAAAAATTTTGCTACACTTAGGCATTTTGAAGAAATGAGTCCAAATATTGTTAAATCTAAAAGGTCAAAATTGGGGTTTGTATGTCTTGCATGGGGGTCAAAACCTTGAAATTTTCAAAATCTGACAATCTGGGTCGGCTCAGAGCGACCAAATCAACAATACCCAGATTTCAGTTTTTCAACCCTAAATTTTAGGAAAATTTCTATTTTTAGCAGTTTTCTAAAAATAGAAACTTTTTCTGGGTTTTTTTGGGTTTCTTTAGAAATGGATACTTGTAAAATTTTCTAAAAATAGAAAGTTTGGCTTCTAGGGTCAAGACTGATTTTGATTAACTTAAAATACTTCCTGATCAGGCTGGTGCAGTCAGAATCACGAAAAAATCAATTTTGCCCTAGTGGGTCTATTCTGCTTTTTCGAAAGCTTTTTTCTTGGAGATCCAAGGTCATCAATGGAGGTCAGTTAGCTGCTAGGTGTCAAAATCAGACGTTCAAGCGTCAAACAGAAGCTGTCAACGAGGAACGTGCACGAAAAACGAGGAACAGAGAAAGGAGAGTAGAAGCTGAAAAAGTTGAAAAATGCAAAAATTTGGCTCTCTGGTGAATCCAGGCGCCTCTAGTCAAGAAGGGCGCCCATACTCCCATGCCTTAGAATTTTTTGTATCCGGCAGTCGAGGCCAAGGCAAACACGTCAAACAAGGAAGATTTTTGAAATTTGCATTCTAAGTCTGCTAGCCATGGGTGCCCCTGAAGAGAATAGGCGCCCAGTTTTTCAAGGTACCAGATGATGGAATCAGAGTCGGAGCTCCCAAGCAATGTTGGTCAGATCTATCTCAACTCCGTAGAGAGCTCGACAGCGCAATCATCTGATGATTCAACTTCCGACAAAGTCAAATCAAACAGGGGCCATGATGAGAGGTGTTTAGAACTTTGAAGGTAACAACGAGGAAAATATTCTAACACTAGTGAACATGGGCGCCCCTGGAGAAGAAGGGCGCCCAAGTTTTTGAGAAGTCAAATGATAGAATTTGCAGAAGGCACCTCCAACGTGACTTCGTCAGACTTGATCAAGCTGTCCAACGCAATCATCAGCACGTCCGTCAGAGTCAGCAGTCGTCAGATGTCGCAAGGCAAACAGAGGAGAAAAAGTGTGAGAAATGGCAAAAGTTGAAAATCAAAAGCAAAAAACGAAAATCCTTAAAAATTAACTAACTCTAGAAGCTATGGGCGCCATACTTCAAGAAGGGTGCCTAGAGTTTTGAGCCACCAAAGGTCAATTTTCGGAGACGAGGTATCCAGAGGACCCCTTCCAAAATCATCTCAGCTGTCCAGTGAATTCGTCAGCCAGTCATTCTGATCAACACAACACCCGGAATCACGAATTCATCTGAAGGTCAGAAGAGGAGCATAAATTTGAATATCATGAAAAATGGCTAACACTGGAGAAAGTGGGCGCCCCTGGAGGAGAGAGGCACCCGACTTTTTGAAGGACCAAACGAAGTTTTCATCAAAAGTCTCCTCCAAGCAAACTTTGTCAGATTCGATCAAGCTCTGTGATGAGTCATTCAGCTCGTTCATCGGATCAATCTGGAGGCCAGAAGTCAGAATCAAACTAAGGTTGAAAATTGAGGTGAAGTTGAAAATGACGAAAAAATGGTTTAAGTCTGAGTGAAATAGTCGCCTCCAGCCAAGAAGGGCGCCCAACTTCCAATGCCTTAGTCAAATTTTTGAAAATTTCAATAATTGAAGATGAAAACAAAAGTCTAAGTACATTGCACAAACTTGAATTAGGGATTTGAAGAATTAGGGCAAAAGAAAGTTGTTTTCTCAAGGCAAAGCATATTTAAAACACTTTTGTGTTTTATTTTTCATTATTTTCTTGCAGGCGGTCTTCAAGGAGAAATAGAGCAGCAACTTCAAACCCTTATTTTCAAGTTCAAGAACATAAACTTCCTGGTTTTTTATAAATTTTCAGATCAGCACTCAATAAGGCTTGTTTTCTTATATTTTTTCATCCAGAACATCAAGTTTTTGAAGAAGGAGGCAATTACTTTCAGTTTTCAGCGAACTGGTTTATACTGGTTCTATCTTCTGGATAATTTTTGAAGAATTTTCTCAAGGTTGCAGCAGCTGCTTTTTATCTTGCATGTCAGAGAAAACTTCAAAATTTACAACTTCCAATCTTCTGGGTCTATCTCACATATTCTTTCGGACCAAACCCATATCACAGCTTTTTCAGAGAAACTTCAAGTGGTTGCTTTTTCAGTGAAACTTCGAAGTTTTTAAAATCTAACCAAATGGGTTCATCCAAAATGTGCTCATGAACAATACAGAGATGCCAGCTTTTTCTGCTTTTTTCAGAAAAAATTAGGGTTTGCTACTTTTTCAGTCTTCACTCAAAATTTTCAAAAACGGCCGATCTAGGTTTGCTTGTAACGAAATTCTAAACAAAACCCATATCTCAGAAAAATTTCCAAAAAATTCATCCGTTTGATGAAGAAAATCAGCAAGCTATTTTTAGGGTTTGTGCTGAGCTTGTCCGAGCATAGTCAAGTTTGCAGTCAACCTTCATTTTTTTCAGCATAGAGTACACTCCCATCAAATTCAAAGCCAAACAAGTGTTGTATCATAATTATCTGAACAGATGATGTTGGGAAGTGTTTTTCAGTACCATCATGGACATAAAACGTCATCATCTCAGTTGAAGAACATGTAGAGGGAGTGGTATGAGCGAAAGGACAAGTGTCACAAAAAGTTGTGCAAAACTCTTCCGTGGGAGAATCAAGAGAAGTGTCTGATGCACAAAAGTCGCAGAGCCGCCAAGCTATGAATTAGTGAGTCATCTTTTGAGGCAGCGATGTTTTTCAAGAATAGAACTCGTAAAGGAGCTGAAGATGGCAAAATTAATTCTAAGTTTGATTACAAAAAAGGGAGAAAATCTTAGAAAAGCGGAATATGGCTATAGATAGTATCAACACTCCTGATAGAGAGGCAGTTTCTTGCTTTTTGGCGGATGCAATCAAAATTTAAAGCGACAATCTGCTAGAAACTTTCTCCAAGCTTTCTTTCCATTCTTGTCTCATGCTTTCTTTCTATTCTCATCTCCATTCTTATCCATTCTTTGAAGAAGGAAAACAAATGTAATGAGTTGGCATTTCCTATTTTACATGCTTTCTTAGGTTTTAGATGTTATCTTTTCTAGGTTTAGAAATAAAGCTTGCATGTTGGCAAATCTTAGTTGTAAAAGCAAGGAGATTTTAGGGTTCCCTACTCCTCTGCTTAGTTATAAATAAGAGCAGTGTTTGTTCCTTTTTTAATAGCCATGCTAGTGATAAGAAGACATAAGTGCCTTTAGTGTCTTCTCTTTGTTATTCAATGTTGTTCACTTTGTGTAAAGAGCAAGTTTGCATGCCTCCTTAGCTGCAAATCCTTGTTTAGTGCATGTGTTATGTGTCAATTATAATCAGGTTGATCGCATGTTGCTACAACTTGCTGTCCCGAAATTTTAATCTTTGTTCCAGAAGTTTGAGTAAATAAAATCTTGAGGCTTGCTTTGCTGCCCTCTATATAAATATCTCAGATTTCCGTTTATTGTTTTGTGTTAGAAGTGTGAGGAAATAAAATCTTGAAGCTTGCTTTGCTGCCCTCGATATAAATATCTCAGATTTCCGTTTATTGTTTTGTGCCAGAAGTGTGAGGAAATAAAATCTTGAAGCTTGCTTTGCTGCCCTTGAAATAAAGTCTCATATTTCCGTAATACTTTTATGATCTCCTTTTTCAACTTGCATTGAAATTTAGTAGATGTATGTTGAGGAAAGTTCATTCAAGTATTTTTGTAAGAAAATCAACCTCGTTCATTTCTAGACTCACTTGCTCTGCGTTTACTCGAGAGGATAGAAACGTTTTAGCGTAAGTTAAGTTGTAGTTGTCAAGTTTCATTAAAGGGAAAACCTCAGCTGCAACATCTAGTGTTCTATAACCTTGTGTTCTCATAGCTGAAACAAAAAGATAGGCAAAATTAAGTTTAGTTTACTTTCTTTATGCAACTCAGCAAAAGAGGGAGCTTCCCCTCCTAATTCGAAGAGCAGTTTACTACACATAGCTATCTATTTCGAGAACGCATTCCAAAGGTGCGATTTGAAACGCCAACACACTTTCCAGTGACTGTTAGGCTATTTCCGAATGCCTGTAGCCTAGTTAGAGGCAAAATTAGGATTTCCAGCTGCTTGGAGATTTTTGTTGAGGATTCAGGGGTTTGCATGTTGGAGTTTTGCAGATTGGTTGTTGGTTTCTTTTTGGGTTTTCAAAAAGCTTCAGAGAAATGTGACATGCATTTAATGATAGTGACATGCATTTCAATCAGGGGTTTACATGCAAGATTGGTTTCTGGATGCTTTCTGGGTTTTTAGAGAACTTCGGAATGGTGTGACATGCAATTGAAACAAGTAACTTTTCCGGACCTACTATTTTTAGTAAGTTAAGACGATTGTCTGGTTTGTACTTAAAATGCATTTGAAGTAACTTACTATTTTTAGTAAGTGTTATTTTTGGCAGTGCTATTTTCAACAGCAATTCAGTAGTTTAGCGCAATGTCTAATTCTGGCAGGGCAATATTGGCAGTTTGGTCTCCAGCATTCTTGGAGCTTGTTTTGGCAGGTCATGGCTTAAGTGATTTTCAAATATGGACGCCTTAGTTGGAAATGATAATGTTTTAAGTTAAATATTTTATTAAGGCTAAATGGGACGCCACTTTTGGAGAGATAAGTGATTTTAATTAAGTTTATTACTTAAGTCATTTTGGATGCCTTATTTGGGCAAATATAATGTTTTGAGTGAAATATTGGCTAAGGTATTTTTGGATGCCTAGCTTGTAGGACATTTGCAAATTATAAAATATTTCACTTAAATATACTTGGACGCCTATGTTATGCTTTATTCGCATTTTGATAAAGTATTATTCCTCTTATGTTTTGGACACCTAAAGTCAAGGAGTCAAAGGTTGGAATTCAAATGCAAATTGAAGTGAAATGAGAATCTCATTTGGGCGCCCTATTTGGAAGGAAAAGAAGATTTGAATTGGAGTTGAAAAAAGTTATAAATAAGAGGTCTTGCCTTCACTTTTGATTATCTATTGCTTATCATAACGAAATGTTGTTGAAATTATTTCAGAACCCTTGCTTCGAGGAATGCATACCTCCTAACTTATATCAGTTTCATACTTGAGAGATAGTACCTAGTTGGTTTGAGACTGCTTCTTCATTCAGATGTTGCAAATAGAGCCTCACAAAGATGGCTTCATTTGGTATTTTCTGATTTTGGAGAGTTTTTATCAGTTTTGGTGATGCTAGTGTGGTGCTTGGTTGAAACACATTTTCGATCCTAGCTCCTTACTCGATTTTTTATTGGTTTTGGGTATTCGCCCATTGTTCAAGTCTACCTTGGGCACCCCTGGTAGCTAAGTTTCAGATTTTATTGCGAAGTTGAATTTATTCTTGCTGGTCGCCCCCTTCAAGGAGGATGTACTTTGCCTATCAGAGGTTGATTGCTGCTATTTCTTGGTTTGTACTTGGTCACCCATCTCATATACTTCATTTGCACTTGGTTTGACATCATTCGGAGGAGTATTGGCAAAATTACGAGCAAAAAGGTGAAATCTGTACTTGCTGGTTTGGTTTTTAGTTTGCTGCAATTTTATATCAGACCCGATATTTCAGTCCCTTTGGTCATATTTCATATGTTGGATAGCTTGTACTTGTTTGGAGTTCATTTCCTGACATTCTGGAGTGCTTTAGATCAAATTTTGCAAACTCGAACTCGCTACGGACTCGGCAGCCCAAAAATATGACTCGGACTCGTGTCTCAGGACGGACTCGAGAAGACTCGGTTAGGACTCGGCCAAAAAAAAACCGTAGTTTTACAAAAAAAAGAACAAATTAAGATAATGAACACCACAAGAGACCCTAGGAAAACCCTCATACTCGAGGGAGAAAAACCCAACAAATATATCACTTATATATTCAAGAATAAGAGCGGAAATCTGCTTACAACTCAGGCCCAACACAAGATCGAATTTGATATAATGAACAATACCACCTCTCCTAGATGTGGAGATACAGAATGAATATGTTTCCCTTTGAAATCAATTTGTTGTCACAATATGATGATCTGCTGATAAGGATAATGATCTTCTGCACAAGTGCGAACTTCACAATATGAAGATCTGTTGCTCAAGGTGATAATCTGATGCACAAGGGCGAACTTTACAATATGAAGATAAGCTGCTCAAGATGATAATCTTCTGCACTAGTGCAAACTTCTTCTAGGAGTGCGAATATGAACACGAATGAACTTGATCATCAATGAGCAAACTCCACCTTGTATAAATACAAAATAATGTGACTCTCCAAGTAGGTCGGCCTCATAGCAATAATAAAGAAATAAATATTATTTCTTTGATGAAGTCGGCCCAATTTAATTATTCACAATAATTAAATATTAGATTAGATGCCAAGTGAAGCGCCTCTTCACTTTAATAAATAAATGAATAGCCGTTAGGCTATATGAATTTATTGTCCAACAATCAAGGCGGAAGTATGTAGCCTGAAGCTACAACATCAACACTCCCTCTTAGCTAGGGAGGAATACTTCCGATACACATTCTCATGGAATCTCTCAACATGACACCCACAATGGCTACACCCATATGTGGTAGGGGCTCATCACGGATTCACTCAATCGTGATATCAACCATCATGGCTACTCCCATGTATGGTAAAGCATATGTGCACAAGTGCCCATCACGGAATCACTCAACGTGATGTCATCATCTCAACATGACGTTCACCATGGATACTCGCAGAGGGTGAATAAACACAAGTACAAGAAAATGATCACAGACTCTCTCACGTGATGTTGTCATGGAGTCGCTCAACATGACATCCACCATGGCTACTCCTAGAGGGTGGAAACAAGGGCTTACACCCCAAATTTCTCTAATAGAGAAAGATGCATTAAAGCAAATCACAGAAGATCACTGAAATTGAGTCTCCCTCTCAACTAGGGCTTCATTCTCCACAATTCCAAGCTTGTCTCGAAAGTACACAAACTTTACTCTGGAGAGGGGCTTGGTGAGAATGTCGGTCGTCTACTCATCAGTGCTAATGTATCTCAATTGGATTGCTTTCCTCAATACCATATCTCTGATATAGTGGTATTTGATCTTAACATGTTTGGTTCTGTCATGAAACACTGGATTGACAGAAAGTTTCACACAGCTTTGATTATCACAATGAATGAAAGTCAGCTCCAATGATTGTCCAAACAATCCTGCAAGGAGCTTTTGAAGCCACACTGCTTCTAGAACTGCCACACACGCTGCAATGTACTCGGCCTCTGCGGTGCTCAGTGCCACTAAGGACTGCTTCCTGCTACACCAGGAGATCATCGCAGACCCTAAACTGAAACAACATCCAGAGATTCTCTTCCGATCAGCAACACACCCTACCCATTCATAATCAGTATAACCATGCAGCTTCAAGTCCACATCAGAAGAATATCTCAAGCCATACCCAACTGTGCCACACAAGTATCTCAAGATATGCTTTGCTACAACTAGGAGTGTTTTCCTTGGTTCACACATGAACTGACTAAGTGCACTCACTGCATAGAAAATATCTAGTCTAGTATTGACTAGATACATCAATGATCCAATCAACTGCCTGTACATAGTAGGATCCACCAGATCTGAACTAGTTGCAGCGTCTTTTAACTTCTGAAAATTGGTTTCCATCGGTGTAGACATGGATTTGCAATCCATCATACCAAATCTCTTCAAGATGTCTATTGTATACTTCCCTTGACTTAGAATAATCTCATTAGGCCTCTGCCATACTTCTAAACCAAGGAAGTAATGCATGTACTTAAGATCCTTCATTTCAAATTCAGAAGCCAACTCCTCCTTGCATTTGATAATGAGGTGTTCTTCTCCAGTAAGAAATAGATCATCAACATAGAGAACCAAGATCAATGCCTCACCATTAATTACCTTGAAATATAGGTTTGAATCAGCATCATTCTTGGAGAAGCCCAAGCTCAGCAAGTATCGATCAATTCTTTCATACCAAGCATGAGGAGCCTGCTTAAGGCCATACAAAGTCTTCTGCAAACATGAGACTCCTTCCCATGAACCTCAAAGCCATCAGGTTGCTCAATGTATACCTCTTCTTCAAATACACCATTAAGGAATGTTATCTTCACGTCCATCTGGTGTAACTTCCATCCTTTAGCTACTGCAATGGCAATGATGGTCCTGATGGAGGTATAACAAGCAACTGGAGAAAAGGTTTCCTCATAGTCTATTCCCTCTTTCTGAGAGAATCCTCTAGCCACAAATCTAGCCTTGTACTTCTCAATGCTTCCATCAGCCGCATGCTTGATCTTAAAAAAAAAAAGCCACTTAGAAGATACAACAGATTTGCCTTCTGGTCTAGGTACAATGTCCCAAACATCGTTCTTGATGGTAGATTGATATTCTTCAACCATAGCATCTCTCCATACTTGCTGACTTGTAGCTTCCTCAACACTGGATGGTTCAAACTCAATTATTTGACTCATCGATGTAACATAACTTGGAACCTACTATCGTCTTTTGCTTTCTAGGAGCTGCAAACCTTTCTACCTCCTGCATTGTTTGCCTAGCTCGTAGAGGTCTCTTTCGACCTGTGACAATGTCTCTTGGCCCATCAATATGTTCCAAAAACTCAACTGGATCACCATCCTCTTCTGGTTCAGTAGACTCCCTCTAAATGTTAATTCCTCCTCTTCGAAGAACTGATCGCAAAGACAATCTGAATAGATTCTTCATCTTCGAAAGATGTCTCTAACCACCAACTCAGTCCTATGGCTGCAAGCTGTGACTCCATTCTTCAGCTTACAGGATGCATCAAGCTCTTCTTCTCTTAAAAGCAATCTCTTATGCTTCTTGTTCCGTCCTGAAAGCATTAAGGAGAGATTACTAATAGTTCATAGAACTCAACTATTCCGAAGAGAAATACCAATGCTAGAAGCATACATGATTTACTTATCTCAATGTTATAGCATGAATTAATAACTACATAAAGATTCATGAACATTATTCAAGCATGAAATACTTATCTCATTGAAATCAGAATCATGTACGCAGAAAATGAGGGATCGATATCCTCAAACGACGATCACAAAATCTGCTCTCTCCGCTCTTTCAGTGGCGTCGATCGCTGCAAGTCAACCCTTTGCTTGAGTATTGACATCAAGCTTTACAACATTCAACTCTTTTGTTTGTCAACATTTCAAGGAACCTCTGGAACATCAGCAAACATAGGAACAACAAATGTTTGTCTTGCAACCGTAGCAACTTTCCATGAGAGTGGCATTCCCTTTCCCCCAGCCGGCTGTTGATTGCCATTGTCCTCAATTTGAAAGAAGAAAGAATCATGACTTCTTTTCTCTATTTTGTTGTAACACGTACAGGATCATTTGGAGGTGCATCCTCTGCAATACTCTATAGAAGAGTACCAAATGCAGCTTTGGCTGCAGCAAATTGAACAAGCTCAGTAAAATCATCAGCCCCTATAGTCACCTTATCATTATGTAGATCAGCTTTAGTTCTAAATTCATGAGCAAACCCTTCACTAGGAGTGATCTCTTCATTCTTCCCTTTATTAATATCCTGGATTAACTAGTCAAAAAACGCTTGAGATTATGTCCATGTCTGCTCGTTCTGGAGTTGCAATTTTCAAAACCTTGAACTTAAGACCTGGCATCCTAGCTCTAAGAAACTTTAGAGTATGTATGAGTCCCTCATCTACCAGTTTTGTATCATCAATTTTCTCTATGTCTGTTTCTTGTTCTTATCCAAATGATTGAAAGAATCCAGATCGCCCTTCAGATTGCTTAACTAGATTTGGTCAGATCTTTTCTTAGACCTGCTCTGATACCATGTTAGTTTTATGATCAGAAATGAAAGCAATCAGAAAATGCAACACATAAGACAACGAACACCACAAGATACCCTGGGAAATCCCTCATACTCGAGGGAGAAAAACCCAGCAAATATATCACTTATATATTCAAGAATAAGAGCAGAAATTTGCTTACAACTTAGGCCCAACACAAGGCCGAATTTGATATAATGAACAATAGCACCTCTCCTAGATGCGAAGATACAGAGTGAATATGTTTCCCTTTGAAATCAATCTGTTGTCACAATATGATGATTTGCTGATCAAGATAATGATCTTCTGCACAAGTGCAAACTTCACAATATGAAGATCTGCAGCTCAAGATGATAATCTGTTGCACAAGTGCGAACTTCACAATATGAAGATCTGCTGCTCAAGATGATAATCAGCTGCACAAGTGCGAACTTCTTCTAGGAGTGCGAATATGAATATGAATGAACTTGATCATGAATGAGCAAACTCCACCTTGTATAAATACAAAATAAAGTGACTCTTGAAGTAGGTCAGCCTCATAGCAATAA
The DNA here is from genome assembly GCA_007115665.2 of Sequoiadendron giganteum. Taxonomy (NCBI): domain Eukaryota; kingdom Viridiplantae; phylum Streptophyta; class Pinopsida; order Cupressales; family Cupressaceae; genus Sequoiadendron; species Sequoiadendron giganteum. The sequence goes on from CM021108.1 coordinate 144,168,303, forward strand.
TAAAGAAATAAATATTATTTCTTTGATGAAGTCGGCCCAATTTAATTATTCACAATAATTAAATATTATATTAGATGCCAAGTGAAGCACCTCTTCACTTTAATAAATAAATGAATAGCCATTAGGCTATATGAATTTATTGTCCAACAATCAAGGCATAAGTATGTAGCCTGAAGCTACAACATCAACAAGGGGGTCATCTCAAACATGCAACTTAAACAGGGAACTTTTCCGGAATTACTATTTTTAGTAAGTTGCAACGGTTGCTCAGAATGTGGTTAAAATGCATTTGGACACACTTACTATTTTTAGCAATATGCTATTTATAGTAAATGCTATTTTTAGCAGGGTTTGAACAAGCCAGTTCTGAAGCTATTTCAGGAAGTCAATTTGAGCAAGTCGTTCTCCCGCACTCTTGGTGCTCATTTTTTGGTAAATTCAATAGTTGGTTGAATTTATATATTTTAAGTGAAATATTTTTGCTAAAGCTTGGAGGACGCCTTTTTGGAGAGATAAGTTAATTTTATTAAATAAGGCAATTTTTATAAAGTATTTCACTTAACCTTTTTGGGACGCCAACCTCATGATATATTTGCATTTTAATAAAGTGGTATTTCTCTCATATGGGACAACTTGGAGAAGAGAGCTTAATGAAATTCAAATGTAGGAAATGAAAGGTGAATTTGAGTTTCACTTTGGGCGCCCTAATTGGAGGGTAAAGGAATTCGAATTTGAAAAGAAATTATAAATAAGAGTGTTGGGCTTCTTTCTTGGCATCCATTGTCTATCATATCGAATTGCTGCCGAAATATTTTCAAGCTTATGGCTTCGAGGAATGCATACCTCCGAGCAAGTATCCAATTTCGTGTTTGAAAGATAACACCTAGTTGGGATTGACACTGCTTCTCACACTAAGATAACAAATTGAGCATCATTGATATTAGTTTTGAAATTATTTCTGATTTTCAGGTTGTTGGTTCATTTATAGCTTAAGCAAGTTTTCATTCGAAAATCATTGTATGATTTTTATTTCATTCTGGGTATTTTCTATAATCATTTCTATGCCCTAGGCACCCCTTCTTGAATTTCATATTTTTTGGTGAAGTTATTTTTCTAAAGCCGGTCACCCTTCTTGGTGGTTGTACTTTTCCTAGCGTCACCTTGGAATGCGTGCATTAAATAATAGTTGGTATTTGTAGTTGTTTCTTTGTCTTGGTTTGGACGCCTTCTCCTTAGATTTCATTTGCAGCTTATTTCATGTCAATCAAAGGAGTATTGGAGGAGTTAGGAGCATTTTGGAGTGTTTCATGCTTGCTGGTCTGAGTTTAGTGCTTGTTGGTCTTGTATATCAGATTGTAAGAAGTTTGAGTTTTGGGTTTGTTTTTTCATAGTTGTGAGCTTGAGAAGTTTGGAGGAACATATAATAACATTTTGGAGTGATTGGGCAGCAATATCTCATTGTTATTTGCAAATTATATTTTATTGTAAGACTAATATCAGTAGTACTGATTCAATCATTCTATTTCTGCAACTTTACTTCTATAATTCCCACGATTGTCGAAGAGATAGGCCTCGCCGACTTTGCTTGCAGCATTTCTTTTTTGTATTGCCCGCTGAGCAAGCCAAAGGGGTCAGCAAGCCTCCCATACTTTACTTTTCATGCACTTTGTAATCCTCATAATGCTGATCGGTTGAGCCATCAATCTACGCCCGCTGAATAAGTGGTCGAGTTGCATAATCATTGTATTGCCAACATTTCAGTTTATTTGCTAACAATCCCCGGCGCCATATGCTATCACCTTGCTCGTCATTGGGATCTTTGTGAACATTTTTGGTGTAGGGTTACTTTCCTAGCTGGTTTTGGTTTTGCTAACGCTGACGGGTGTAGTTCTTGTGGCAAAAAATTGGAAAAAATATAAGGGGATATTTCAAACCACTTAGATACCATCTCATCTATAAACTATGATGGATATTCCATAGTTTGTCAATTAGTGATTTAAAATGAGGATTTAATGCTAAAACATTCAAATAATTAATTAAACATGAAGGAACAAGAGCACGCAACACAAATGGAAGACACAAGGACTTACCATTGAGAAACTCAAGTTCTAGAAGAAAACTCCAACAAGAGCAAGGTCCAATGGCCTTGTCCACTATCTCCAATCCAATTACAATATTAGGCCTCTTGGGCATACAAGCAAAAAGAACATACAATAGTTTGCCCCTAAGATCAATCACTAACCGTCACACTTCCCTCTTTGTTTTGCTACAGCCTACTCACAATCACAATCGCTCACTCTGTGACTGAAAATTCAACTTATACATCACTCGGATGCTTCCTCTAATGCTTATTTTGCATTTACTAGTGTTATGCTTATTTCACATTATGATGGTTACATATGATTCCAAAAGCCCAAACAAAATTTGAAGACACCAAAAGAAGAGGAAAAATGAGGAATTCGGAACATCACATTACGTATTCTTATAACACAAAAAACAACCGCTTTCAACAAACCAGCAGTTTTGTAACCACTACATGTCAAAACTAGCAGCTGGCATATTCAACCCCCTGTAAGGACCAAAGGTTTTGCATAGAAACCAAGAGCTCATGTTCTTGCTTCACTGAAACATATGCTTCATAGAAAGTGTCCCTTAAGTTGTGACCCTCTTTATCATATAGTCAATGTGGCATAACTCAGGTTTTAATCCATTTACAAATCAAAATGAGCTCCAAAGGTAATGAATGACACATGATAAGTTGCTTTTTTGGAAACTTTTATCAATTTTGTTTCCCAAGCATACAACCTTCACACACACCACTAGGAGGGAATATAGAGAAAAATGTATAGATAATTCATTTATTTACCATATGGCACATTGACCCATAATTGATGTGACACAATTGGTGATACCAAAGAGAGCTTATATCATTTAGTTTAGCAACCAAAGCAATAGAACAAGAATGAGAAGCACAAAAGTAAGATGGGAAGCAGCATTGTCATGTCCCCTAAAATTGTAGTATTGAGATATAAAATAAACAAAATAAATATTAAAAAATTAACTATTTAATATTATTATAATTATAATTATCAAAGATAATATTATAATTATAAATATTAACTAGAACATTGTAATTACCGAGATACAAATACTAAATATTATGATGATACTAAATATTATGATCATTATAATATATTAACGTAAAATACATAATATATCAATATAAAAGATTGTAACACATTGAAATAAAATAATAGCGTATATATTGATTATTATACTTTAATGATTAAAATACAAAATATTAAAACATAAAGAATCAATAAACAAATAAAATAAATATCAAAATACATGTTAAAAATATATAAAAAGAAATATTAACAATTAATATGATTATAATTATCATCACATAAATATTGTAATTATAATTATCAAATATAATAATATTAACAATGCAAAATAAATATTAATAATTTAATATTATTATAACTATTGTAATATAATAAAACTAATATAAATTAAGATGAGCAAGCGAACAATAATATTGATGTAAAGCAGCGATCCCATCTACCATATAAGCAGCGATTATGTGATGAATTAAGACAAACAATTATTACATGTTATAAGGCGTGAGTATTAAGGGAGCAGTGATTATAATAGGAAGGTATAAAGCAGCGATTGATTAATGAATGATTAAATGTTAAAACCAAGCAATGTGGACGGGAGGTGTTGAAGATAGGGCAACCATTCACTATGAAATGACACGTCCAATACAAGCATCCATTCTCTTTGATATTAAAAGAGGAAGAAAGGCAAACATTGGGGGGAGTGGACCTAAAAAGAGATGCGAATAGCAAATGAGGAACATATTTGCACGTGAGAACTGCAGAGATAATCACAAAGAAATCAGAATAAAGGAATGGGGAGTAACTTAAGGAAATATTTATGACGCAATAGCAGATATAAACAGAGATAAATATAAAAGTAATAATAATGTAATGAACAGCAGCGATGGTAAAACAAGAGATAAAAAGGGGTATCATATATTCACCAATATTTGGATGAGGAGAATATTGAAGAAATAACTATTGCAGATATAGAAGAATAAGGGTAGCAATAGATTTAATATGATAAGTACATATAACATGCCCATGGAAATAAATAAATATATATATTGAATATAATATGGTTATGGTATATATATTGTAATTCATACGTTGGATAAATAAATTATTACATGCATCTTACACTAAGATACTTATCTAATCAATGTGTCCCATTGATGTCATTTTGGAATGGAGAAATCATGCAATGTCTTATAGCATGGGTGATATATTGAATTGGATATCTAATTGTATTATTATAGTTATCGGGAGCAATTATACCCATTTTATCAGGTTGTATTTATCTATCTCATCAAGCAACCATGAAGAAGAGAGTGGGATCTAGAAAGAGGAAAAGGGAAATATAAATGAAGAATAATTATATAAAGGTTCCCAATAAGAGTAGGATATAAATGAAGAATAATTATGTAAAGGTATGTATATATATGAGTAACAATAAATATAAGTAAGAATATAGGAGCATCAATCGATATAAGTAAATAATTATATATGAATATATCAATCCAATATAAATAAGGGAGTGATTATATGGAATATACACACACACACACACACACACACATATATATATATATATTATGTTTGATTATCCAATAATGATGCTTGTAGCAATTATTGTGTTTCAATGAGCTTTTATGACTTACCTTGAAGAATAGACTTCGGACCAAAATTCCCTTTCATTAGTGCTTGATGAGGATAGGGAGTGTGTGGAAGGGAAAGGCAGGTAAATCCACCCAATGTTGGACGGAGCCCAAGACGGGTAACCAATCCTTGAGGGTGTCCAACTCGAGATGGTGCACGCGCCCTTGGCACAGGAAATCTACCATCCCACAAGGTTAAGAAAGAGGAAACAAGACGAAAATCTATTCCGATCAAACGTAATAAGTCATATCAGATTATATTAGTCATGCACTAGTTAACAATAATGTATTTCATTTATCTTATTCCATCAATCTTTCATTTCTCTTTATCAAACAATCTTTAAAAATCAAAATTTTAATCTGTGCATTTCATGTCTCTAAAGGAAGAGAGGGACTTATTGTTAGAGTAAAGGTTTTAACTTAATTGTGTTAATTAAGTTACTTTTATTCCCTTCTTAAGATTTCACTTTAGTTTGCATAAAGTGACATTTAATAATTATATTTAATTATTAAATGTCTTCTTATTAGGGCTTCTTTTAGGGTTTCTTTAGGGTTTGCATGATCTCCTTTTATAAGGATTGATCTCATTGTATACTTTTTGGTGAACATTGAATTCCTTTTTGTTCTGATAATATAATTTCTCCATTATTCAGAGCTTCATTTCTTCTCATGTCAAGAAGCATTTTTCCCTTGATGCTTTTCCTCTTCCATTTGTGTTTCTTATTTTAGGTGACCTAGTCATCAGACTTCAAATCTATAATGATCTTATTTGCAATATTTGATAAAAAGCATATGGTAGAACTTTCACTGGACTATTTAAAAATAAGGTTGACCTCATATCAGAAAAACAAAGAATAGACCCCAAATAAATTTTCTTGAGCTTTTTGAAAATGTAAAAAAATTATATAAAATTGAAAATATGTTGGACCAATTTTTAAACCAGCTTTTTTGCAAATTTCACAAGTTTCGGTGCATCGACATTTCGTCAAACAGTTTGCATGCTAATGGTTTCGTCAAGTCCTTTTTTTGCAATTTGTTTGATACAATGATACATGCTCATCATAGAATTCTTAGAACAATATTTCATAATCAGGCATTCATTCATTAAATGTGTTGGGCCATTACATCAAACACTTATTCTTTAATTGTTCGGATGATTGGGCATAAGAAATGCAAACATTCAATGAGTTGTTTGGAATCAACAAGTAGTAGTAAAGAAATATGTTTGCAATAATTTTCTAACCTCTTTTGGGGAGCAGATAACAAGTGTGGACTGTCACAACCTATAGTCCCCTTCCACACTTCAAACTCCAGCCAACTCAATGCCTTTTCCCTTTCAAGCTGCATGTAGCTATTCCAAGGACTAAACCAGCACTATGAGTGATTTTTCCAAGACCCCATGAACTTCCAAACTCAGCTACAACTGTGTAATACCATCACCTCCTCCTACTGGAATGAATCGGCCTGGAATAAGGGTTCCAAAACCCCTGAATCTGCCTCAAAACTATTGATGTTATTAGCAGCTTCGGGCTGCTTCTTCCAGCTTACACAATTCGAGAATAGGCATAAATTAAATGATAGCCTAATCGGCTATTTAATTTATGTTCATTGAAATTATTATCATTTACCTATTTTGGCGGACCTTCATTAATATTTTGTAATTCCTATTTGGGCTGACCTACATTGTTATTTTGTAATTTATTTATTCTTGAAGATGACCGACCTAATTAAGGAGATATCTTATCTTGTATAAATACAAGGTCATTCCTTGTCATTTGATCATCAAGTTCATTTCATAATACTCGCATTCCTAGAAGGAGGTCACACTTGTGCAGCAGATCATTATTGTGTAGCAGCAGATCATACTGCAGCAGCAGACCGAATTCAAGGAGAAACATATTCGTTTGTATCATTGCATCTAGGAGAGGTGCTATTATTCATTGTATCAAATTCGGCCATTGTTGGGCCTGTGTTGTAAGCAGATTTCTGCTCTTATGTAACATAATTATTTGTTGGGTTTTTCTCCCTCAGGAGGAGGGTTTTCCTAGGGTATCTTGTTGTGTTTATTGTCTTATGTGTTGCAATTATTCTGAGTGCTTTCAGTTGTTTATCTGATCTATAAAACACTAACATGGTATCAGAGCGGGTTTGAAAAAGATCGTGATCAGATTTGTTTTGCAGCACTCACTTTAATCCAAATTTCTTTGATATTGTCTTCAAAGTCCCGCAAATGGAGAAGTACGTTGACATTTCAGTACAATCAGCACAGGAGGTCTATGACTCAGATCCGAACAAAGCTAAGTACTTGATAAACAGTCAATGGTTGAAAGAACCCAGGCATACTATCTCCAAATGGCTAAAGGGACTTCCGCAAGCTGACTTCAAGGAAGATATCAGAGACATGATAATACTTTTGAGCAAAGTTAAGGGGCTGCCAGAGACATCTCATTTTCATGATTGGATGTACGAGTACATTTGAATCATAAGAAGGCAGAAGGCTCATATTGACTGGGGCAAACAAATCAGTGATGCAATTCATGAGCAGTTGATAAACATACCAACCACCTTGAAGTTTTATATGACTTCTTACCTGGTGTATGCTGCAGCCGTGATGAGACAATTCCCAGGTTTATCTACAAAAGGGAACCGGCTTTCTACACTTGTGTATAATTACTTCTACCAGCTAGAACTGAAGGAAAGCTATCATCATTTCAAAAGGGTCACCGATGCTTTTTTTGCGCCTTTTCTTTTCAGTTTTGACCCAACTCTCGAGAAAAAGAGAGTGTCTAATGAGGCCTACAAAGTGGTAAGTAAGGTCGGATGTATATATCTTCAATTCCTGACTTTTACTTACATAAGGGTAGGATGCTACACTAGTTGCCCTTATATGTTGCCCAAATATCCTTCAAATAAGTGGATATTGATGGAGTTATGCAGAGAGTTGATTTCAGTCCACAAGGAACATCAAAGGATTCATAAACCTGGCTTTAAGTTCCCGTTGAAAATCGGTAGATATACCATCAAGAGTGTGCAGAAGGCGAAATCAGTCTATGCTAAGATGCAAGTCATGACACTCAGGACTTATAAATACAAGCTTGATTTTGATTACCGAGATGTCAAGAAGAGGCTGAAAAAGGGGCACAAACATGGATATCACTTTGAGGACATCTGGGTTGATTGCAGAGACGAAGAGGTTGTTCGTAAGATGGATTGGTGCAGGTTAATTGTTCAGCAGATAAGAGATCTTGGTGTTGCTGACCTATTAGAGGATTTCACAGATTCTCACGACATCCTGAATGCTGCTTATGATGAACAACAGATCTTCAAGAAACCTTTGCCTGCAATTCAACGGTCAAAGAAGGAGAACGTTTCCATCAGAGAAAGGTTGGCACCAATTTTGGCTAACACTGTTGAATGGTTACATAAGCATCGCTTTGAGATGAAGACTTTCAGAACTGAGTTTGAAGGAGAAGAGTCTAGAGCACAAGTCAATCTACAACAAGAACCCCGCATCAAAGATAAATCTGTGACTATTCCCACTTCCTCCAAAAAAGGCCCTAGGATTAAATTCACTATTGGCAAGAAGGATGCTCGAGCCATCCGTGAAGAAGAAACTACGTGTTGACGTGTGTTTTATGACAACACCAACACAGAATAAAATGTCCAACGGTCACTCTATTCTCTCTTGATCAAAGTATCCCGCATGCTAAGATTGTGTGAAAGATCATGCGTTCAATTCCAAGGTTCCTTTTATTGCGAATAGACTCAGTTGGTTGATGTGAATATGCTGGGTATTCCAAGGGGACTTACGTAATTGTTCAACTAAGTGAAGCAAATGAAAGATTTTGACTATGATGCTCTGATATCTAAACTAGCCGGGAAATGTTGAATTTAAAAGGATAAGGAGGAGGGGGAGGGGGAGGGGGAGGGAGAGGGGGATTAGGGATTCTACAATCTATTTCTAAAAGGTGGAATGCGAGGACTGACTTCGACAATCTTCAAACCAGACTTTGTTTCGCCTCCCCTTCGGACAACCCTGACAACGATGCAAGTGAACACACGAATCACAACCGAAGTTAGGTACTGATAATCTAGTTGACCACGCAGGGCAGACTTACCATCAGCAAGCCCGCTAGTGGTATGGATAAAAGAAGGCTTGTCCAAACCAAACGTCACACTCCACAGTTAACACCTACTTGCATAAAATAAAGTCTACTTTACTCTAATCTACTTGAATTGGAAAGACGAAAAAGTTTCATCAACTGCTCATAACGAAAGAAAGAATCACCAATCAATGAAAATATTTATATTATGAGAGTCTTACACAACAACCTTTTACAAAAACCTTCAAAGGGAAAGCTTTTCTTTCCTTTTCAAACTAAGCTAACTCCTAGCTCTACTCTCTAACTTCTATCTAGCTTTGATCTGTCTCTATTCTATCTCCGATTCTAATGTCTAATTATTTTACAAATGAGGGGGGATACCCCTTTTATATCAAGCCCAGTCTAGTGGACGGCTTAGATTCAAATACAATGGAAGGCCCAGATTGAGCCACCTAAGCCCTAATTAGGGTTCTAGCCCTCAAAACCGCCACTGAGAGGAGTGGGGCAATGAATGCGCCGGAGATTCTCCACTCCTCATCAGGAACCACAATCTGCAATCAATGCACATCATCTCCTTCTAGAAGATCATCATCCAGAAGGGCGTTTCCTTTCTCTTTTTCGCTGGCTGCAAACCAGATGAATCTGGCCAATGCTGCCTCAACTTCCTGATCCGAAATGGGAGGAATGTGATCCAACTAAAATTCTAATACTGTAACTGTTTGCCCATGCCGGGCACAAGGTTTCTTCCAGGCAACAAGGGCGTCCTAGGTGTTCTGAATAATACTGGAGAACGTAGAGGTGCTCTCAAAGTCATCCTGGACAAAGGTCTTCACCTCAGAAAAGAATGGTGTCAATCTATTCTTCAACCCATCTGCAGTCACCTCTTCAGAAGTCAGCCTCCTGGCAAAGATTGCCTCCAACATATTGAGGACTCCATCAAAGATATTTGTCATGGCCTTTCTGACCCTGACCGAATCTGTCTATGATGCATCGTAGAATCCTCGGCCTGTGACCACTGAAGAATACCATCCGGCGAAGTCATATCTATCTCCCTCCTGAATCACACCTCCCTCAACCAAAACCTGTAGAGGTGTGTGCATCAAAGCTCCTAAATGAAGAACAACTTTCGTTTGATAGATACGAGCTTCACCCCAAGCATGGTTGACTGCATCCATTCTTGCCATAATATCGGAGGCTTTCCGATAGGCATGTGCAAGGTCATCCATAAATTTTTATGTTTCGACACGAACGTTGGCAACCCACTTGTCTGCATGTTGTGCCATTCTTTTCAAATCCTCTAAGCCACTGATTGACTCTTTGGAAAATTCAGTTGAAAGCTCAATCGCCAGATTTTCTTGCCCACAAGGACAGTGAAGTGCTGCACATAGCCAATCAGTGTTCTGTGCTCTACCTTCAATTTCTTATATTTGCCCTTGATATAGGACAATCTATCCTTGAGTGCCTGATATGAATTATCGCACTCCTCAACCACTTGTGCTCCAGTAGGGCGGCCAAGTTCCACAGTTGTAATCACATAATTTTCTAGAACGACCTCATCCCGATCACACTCCACCCTAGGCACTACCACATGCAACGTTCGAGAGCCATCCTCATCCGTTGAGATCTTGGAGAATTTCCTAGCCTTCTTCTTTGTTGGAGGTGCACTGATCCTTTGCAACAACTCTTCCATCTCAGTTGCAGGATCGGTTTCATCCACAAGATCATGCCTCATCCTGTCCCTTAGCCACTCTGGCACCTCCTGCTGTACATCTCAAATAACAAAAGGCTGCTCAACCTCGGCCTCTACCTCATGAACCTCCTCCCTGCCCTCGTTTCAACGAGGTTCATCGTCATCTATGGGCTCAGTATCTCCTGAGCTCTGGGCATCCTGATCTAAAGTAGCATCATCCTCAAGAGCAGCCTCAATCTCCTGCTGGAATTGAGTATCAGTGGCCGTCCCTTCATCTGTTTCCTGCTGATTTTCTTCACTGGGCATGTTGATGCTCTGGCCCACTGATTCTCTACAGGGTGGTTGACTTATCACTTGCACTGCCTGCACTACATTCAATCCTTCCCTCTGATCAGCAAACAGTGATACTTTCTACATACTCGGAGAATGTGCCTGAGATGGTGTATGCACAGATTCCTCAATTCTCAGTGGTTCAGGTTCAACCGGTTCTTTTCCTCGTGGCTCTGGAGTTTGATCAACCTGCCTTCTCTGTCTAGTTGTCGGTGATCTATGATCGCCCATCAAATTGTATGTGAGGGGAATTGATATTCCCTTAAGTCGGCTGACATGCCTCTCTTCCCAACTCCGTGTGAATGTTAAGACTGGGATACAAAGTGTATCCAAGTCGGTAATCTCCGGCTCTGACCAATCTGGGAGTGGTAAAGGCGTATCCCTCACTGTTTCATAATCAGCCTATACAACATTTATATCTTCTTCGATTTGATCTGGCACTGGGACAATCTCGCATTCTTTGATCATCCCCAACGGTATCCGAGAAAACATCCTCCTCCTAGCCTCGATCTCATCCATTGCACTTGCCCAAAAGTCTTCAATCTGTGCTTTGTGTCTGAACTCTTCGGGCAATATCCATCTGATGTTTCTGTGGGGATCGTAGTGCTGCCTGTTGGTATGGTAGGAGAGGTGGAAGAATTGGAGTTCGTTTTTCGCCTCCCTTGCTGCTTGTAGTGATGGACAAACCTCGTCAGAATTCCCCATGGTAATTGGGAATCCAAGTCCACATTTCTTCTTCTTTTTTGAATCTTATCATAGGCAATAAGTTGCCTAGATATCTCAAGCATCACTATTATGTTTGTGGGATACCGAGGCAATCTGTACGGATAAGAGGAAAATCCTTGCAGCCTTATGTAGGTAAACTTCGAAAATTGGATAAACCAACATCCAAACCTCTCAATCAGCTCCTGTGCCTCTCTAGATATTTTGTGGTGATTCCTTTGCTGCAAGGTCCTCGTTATGTGCATGGTGAAGGCGTCATTGACCCTTTTGTAGTTGGTGGTGCTTGTCAAATGTAACTGCGGACTAGCCTCATGTATTCTAAACTAATGAGAGCCACACCCGATTGATTCTTTATATGAAATTCCTTTGTACTTAGTCATTTGGGCTAGCATGTAGACAATGTAAGAGCTCATGTAAAACGTTTTTGTTCTCCTCAAACCACGAAGTTGCTCATGTATGTTGTCACTGATCATCAATGCCCAGTCCACGTAATCCTTGCCTTCCAGCACCAAGTTGACGTAATAAAACATCCAAGGTTCAAAAATGAACGCTTGGGGGCATCCTCCAACTCTGCTCAGCATCATTATCAAATCACAAAACTCTTGCCTCAAATCCTCTGAAATTATCTACTTGGGGAATTTTGTGCGAGTTGGCCTGGGCTTGTTCATCCACCTGGTATTTATCAAATCAGCACACTGGTCAAACGTGGATGAGTACATCTTTTCAGCCCTCTCTCTTGTTTTATAGATCATCTTCTCATGGACTGGAATTTCGAATGCTTCTCCAATTGCTTCTGGTGTCAGGTTGGCCAATATCTTGCCATCTGGCGAAATGATAGTCCTCTGCTCAGTGTTGTAGTAGTTGGCGCATTCCATTATTAGTTTTGGACACCGGATGGCTGGAGGAAAACTGGCAACTGCATAGAGTCCACTCCTTACGATGTTGTGTGAAGTAACTGATGGGTGATGACCTCCAATCCCCATTATTCTCCTCCTGAACGTCTCCAAGTTGAACGAGCCAATGTTTGTGTCAGTCAGTTTGCCCAGCCTTGAGGAAAATTTTGATTCTGGCAGGAAGGATTTGCTCAATTTATTTATCACTGCCTGTCTGAATGTGCTTGCTCTTGTGGATTCAGCATGGTTCCCTCTGCCTGCAGCTCTTCTGCTTGATTCGGCCATTCTGCAAAAAGGCAAGAGAGTCATTAGAAAACAAGATTTCATAACAATAATATATCACTTTTGAGGGTGCCAGCAGATTTTTAAATAAAAAGGCTGCAACACTTTGTCACTTTCAGCTGCAAACCTCAACTGCCCCTGTTTACTTCAACGTTTTTAGAAGTTTGTCCGATTACAGCAACACAATGTCAGATGCTGGGAAATGTCTGCCTGCAGCAATTTACTTTCAGCAAATCTAAAACTTTTCTCACAAGTTCGCACCTCAGCAATTTAGCAACTCGCTTTCTCTTCTTAAATTCGTACTTCAGCAACTTCACACTTCAAACTTGGCAAAGCCACGTCCTTGTCAACTCAATACCTCTACTTGCAAACTCGTATTTCCCAGCAACCCCAAGCTTCTTTCTCAAGTTCGTACTTCAGCCTTCAGCAACTTGAGACTTCTCTTTGCAACTTCACACTTCCTCAGCAACTTAAGAAGCTTCTATGTCTGCAGACTCTTACTTCAGCTACTCAAGTTTCTTCACAAATTCGAATTTCTCAGCAACTTGAGAATTTTTTATCTTTGCAAACTCGCACTTTTCAGCCTTAGAAGATGTTTTGCATCCAGCAACTTGTGAGAAGAATGAAAATAGCTTAAAATCTTATAGCCAGGTCGAATTCCAGGAGAGGCTATACTTAGCAAATTTTCAAATTCCATTTCCCCCCCCCTTGGCTAGTTGCAACACTTGTCATCCGGAGCATCGGAATCTTGGACTTCTAGAATTTCGAAATTTCATCATCCCTGCACAGGCCCGCTTCATCACATTTGCGTTTTTTTAAATATTAAATCCATCACCTCTTTGAACAATTTTAATTCATTTGGCTAAGTTATTTTGTTTCATGCTTGCTTCGGTAAACTTATCCAGTTTCAATTCTCAAGCAAAACACTTCGTGAAGACATATTTTCCTCATTTGCCTTAGAGAAATTTCTTGAATTTGCCTTAGGAAATTTGTCAAAGCAGGTACCAGGCAAAATTCTCTGTCAAAATGACACGAGTGAGGTGTGGAGCAAGTTTAGATCATTTTTTAATTGCAAACGTTCAATTCCCAGAAGAAAATTCCCTTCAGAACTCGTCGTTCTCATGTGTATCTGGATGAAGGGGTACATTTAATTTTTATTATTTTGAAAAAAATAATAAAATTGCTAAGGTTCATTCATTTTCACTCTAGATGTCTTCCACACCTGCAATCTTCAATTTCTCTGCCTTGGCACTTCTTTGATTTTCCTGAAAAATTCCTCTTGTCTGGCCTTGGGCGTGTTTCATCTTGTTCTTGGAAAATTTCCAACTTCACCTCTCCCTTAGGCGTATTTCTCACCCTTAGAAAATAATTAAAATTTTAAATCACCCATGAGGGGCGCATTTGAGGGTATGAGCTTCCACTTTATCCTTTTTATCTTTCCACGCCCTAGCAATTTTTTGCCTTGGGAAAAATTCCTAGGAAAAAAATTCATTTTTAAATTACCCATGAAGGGCACATTTGATTTCATGCATCAATTTTTATCTTCATCCCTTAGAAAATTTTCACGCCTAGAAGCTTACATTACCCTTTTTACCTCACAAGCAAGGGCACATATCACCTATACCACTTCCACTCCAAGGCGCATTTGAAGGGGTGGGGAGGAATTCCCCACGCCTTAGTGACTTTTCATCTCCCTTGGGCGCATTTTGCATGTGAAGAAGGAACCCATGGGCGCATTTTACCTAGTGAGAAGGAACTTTCTTGCCTTAGCGGAATTTCACCCTTGCCTTCTCACATTTTTTCTTTCTTCTTTGTAGCCTTGGGCGCATTTAGCATAGTGAACTTCCATATGAGGGCGCATTTCATGTGTCATGAGGGAAACTTTCTTGCCTTAGCGCATTTCCTTCCTTCCTTCCTTCTCCATGTTTTTACCTTGTGGCCCCCCTTGGGCGCATTTGCTATGGGGAGGAGGACTTTGAAGGCGCATTTGAAGGGGTGGGGAGGAATTTCCCACGCCTTAGTGGCTCTTCACCTCCCTTGGGCGCATTTTAGCATGGCCTCTTCCACTCTTGAGCGCATTTAGCCTAGCATGGAGGAATTTCCCATGCCTTAGCATATTTTTGTCATGCTTTTACTTGTGGGCGCATTTCACCATGTGGACTTCCACTCTTGGGCACATTTTGCCTATGTTACTTCCATTTCAAACCTTGAGGGCGCATTTTGCCTAGTGTGAAGGAAATTCCACACTTAGCAATTTTTATATCAATTTTCCCCATGCCTTGGGCGCATCTCATGTGTGCTCATGCCAATTATTACTTATAAATTTCCAACGCCCTAGCCCTGCCTTGGCTTTCTATTTTTAGCAAATCCGGAGAAGTGAGGGTTTCCATGCATTCTTCCTGTTTTGAGCTGGAGCAGGCGTGGTTGTACTTCCACTGACCTTGCTACCTTGTTTATACCCTCAGTCCACACTGGTATGCTATTTTTAGCCATTTGCTATTTTTAGCAAACCCTAAAATCAATTGACCTTTGTAGCTCCGTTTGACTTGAAATTCGCTCCACCTAATCTTGATGACTTAAGTGTCCTATTCACACCTGCCTCTGGCACAGACGTGCTATTTATAGCCATGAGGTGACTTACTAAAAATAGTAAGTATTCAGATCGTGCTCAAATTTTGCCAGTAGGCAGCCTGGAAGATGCTGATCATGGTGGTGTGCTTCATTTTGGCATCTCTGCATTTCGTTCCCTCTATTTTTAGGCATAGTAGCGGAAACCCTAATCTGACTTGCATGTGTTCCGAACTGCTTCCACTTGGCTCGATTTTTGCTACCTGTCATTCTGCTTGTTGAACTGAAGTGTTGGGTAGCTATTGGGGTGAAATTGCTATTTATAGTAAATGTTCGGAAAGTGATTAATCTGATGTCGGATGAGTTTGCATGTCACAGTGCCCATGGGATCTCAAAAAACCCAGAAAACTAGTCAACATGCAGGCACTGGCTAAAAATAGTAAGTCCCTGAAAACTGATCCCTTCTGCTTGCATGTCACACCACTGCGAAGCCCTCGCAAAACCTATGAGGAATATCCGGACATGCGCTGAAAAACACTCCATGCAAACCCTAAAAATAGCCTTTGAAGGCTGTACCGCTGAAAGTCACCATCTTGGTTTGCATGTTATACCATCGCGAAGGTCTTTAAAAACCTAGATCCATTCTCCAATCATGTATTGGAAAATCATATGTTTAAACCCCAAAAATGGCCTCTGAAGGCTGAACTGCTAAAACTAGCCAGTTGTCTGAATTTGTTCAAATTTCATGTGTAGGCACCCTGAAGTTGCCTAGATGTGCTGAAGTAGTTAGAATCCCGAAATCCTAAGGAAAAGGCCTCCATATTAGGCACTTACTAAAAATAGTAAGTTGTCAGATTTCAGTAAGATTTCAGTGGGATCCTGCCTTGAGCCTTCTGACTGTACTGCTGCACTCAGATTTTACCTTGATAACTCTATCTGACCTCATACAAGCCTGAAGGATAGAAACCCTAATTTCACAGACTTGGCAATCATTTCAACCTAGGTCAAATGATGGAACATCCCCAAAAGGACAAAAGATCAGAGACAGATAGAACCGAAGCCAAAAGACCAGAATGAAGCAAAAATTAGGGAGTCCCCATCTTGGATGGAGTGATGTGTGAAAAGGTCACAACACTACAGAATCTGAACCATCCTGCTCGAAAGGAAAGGAATCTATTTCTGAAGAGATAGATTCTGATGAAGAAGAAAGTACAAGTGATCAATCTGTTGAAGATGAAAATTCAAAAGAAACAAACTCCGATGAGGAAGAACATTTTGAAGATGAACATGAGTCTGAAAGTGACCAAGGAGGTGAGAAAGAGAAAGAGGATCAAGAGAGTGATCAACAGGAACTCAGGCATGATGAAGAACAAGTTATGTCTCCACCCGAGCATGTAGCTAAAGATTTTCCCCAATGATCATCACCTATAATTTCAAGCATTCCTTGTACATTCCCTATTTCAAACACTCCTCTGCCACCTCTTTCCACATTGCCTATTCCTACATCTGCCATACCCACAATAGACACTACACCACTCCTTGCAGCGTCAACCACATTAGATACTCCTTCAGTAACAAGTATTCAAACAGTTGACATTTTGTCAGGTTCTCCGTCATCTATTCCCAACTTGTCATCCCCATCATATGACCTCAATTCAAAAGCTGAGTTTAACAGATTTGTGAGTGACTCTCTGCAGAATCATAACAATGTGCAGGTTTATGGAACAGTAATGACAGATACTTCGCCAATTGTTTCCATACCCGTCATTCCTTCAGAAGTGGCGGTAACAAAAGAGTTGACAGTCAACCAGGGAGCTTTTACCTCCTCTCTTCCCTCGTGGTTGGTATCCCAAGTATCGAAGCGAAAAAAGCAAATGATTTCTTCAGAAGAGCTCGATCTTGAAGAGATAGCCCCTCCAAAAGCCAAGGGAAAGAAAAAGGCAAAAGTATATTCACGGCTTCAGGTTGACAAAACAGGTCAAAAGTATGCAGAGATTGGCATTCCACCTCAAGAGGAAGGAGATTTTAATATGGAGGACTACACAGTAACAAGAGTCCAACTTGGCAAGGTTACTAATGAAAGCGCCAAGGCAGATGCGCAAGTGACTTTGAATATACTGGTAGGGAGACTGGACAAAATGGAGCAAGCTCATGACTTATACAAACAAAGGGCAGAGCATTATGCCGCTATTGTTAGAAAGCTTGCAGGATCTTCCAATAATGCACAACCGTTGGCAATGGTAAGCTTTGAGGACCCAGCTATCAAGAAGGCTGAGAGATTTGTCTCCAAAGGTAAAGCGTTGTATGATTTCATCAACAAAGTTGTAGAACACGGTTCTCAAATTATAATTGCTATAGATGAGAAGGCTACTCAGATAGCTAGCTTAAATTAGAGTTGGATAAAGAAGAAGTTGTCCTTTCCCAGGAGCTCAAAGAAATGGAAAAATGCTTGTCGTCTTGGTCGCAAATGAAACAGGTAAAGCTCAGCAAACTGGTGGAAGCCAGGGTTATCCCTGACAAGGAAAAATATGTCGAGGTAAGGGAATCATTGAAGCATCGTATTCAGACGATCAAATCTCTTACAAAAGATCTCCACCAAGTTCAGGAAGATGTGGAAAATCATCAGATTATTCTTGAAAAAAGAGTTAAGGAGTTGCCAGGCAAGCTTCTCGAAGAAAACCGTATCTTCCTTTCGCCCGCAGAACTATCCTAGACCTTCAAAGAAGTCGTCATGAGTCAAGTAGAGAGTGCAGACTTTTCAGATGCCTCTATAAATGATCTTTGTGATACAAGGCTCACCCTTGACAACCTTAAGACACATCTTGACAGGTGCAAAAAGGTTCTTTCATCTGCTAGGAGATCAGTCACGAGGATTCACACCATTGTGAATTACACCGTTGGTCCGGATGAAAAGTTCATGCAGGAGACCAGGAAGAAATATGAAAACTTTCTCGCCCAAGCAAGGAACCATGAAGATTCCTAATCTCCCAGTGTTGAATATTTTGATGCATTCCCATATGCATTTTGTAAATAGTTTTCGACATCTTAAATGTCTTTTTGTGAAGTGTAATTACACCCAAAATATGAGATGTAATTCCACGGAGAAAAATTACACGTTAACTTAGTCAAAGTTAGGGTTTCCTATTTTTGCTCATCTAATTCCCTAACTTTACTCCACTAATTTCCTAAATTAGCTCTTCTCTCTTTTCTATAAATAAGAGAGACTCCTATTGTAATCTTTACCTTTTAGTATTTTGCAACGAAGTGCTGCCCTTTTGAAACGAACATTCAAACTTTGTGTTCACTTTTGTGAAATTGAATCTAATCAATAAAGAAGGAAGTTGCATGCCAGACTTTGTGTTGGAATCAATTCTCTTTTGATTTGAGTAAGATCGGTGGTGATTCGCGAATGGTATTTGAAGGCCTTCAAGTAATTTATGTAAACTTTGTCTTGCATCTATTATTTGGATTTACTTTTATGTGTGGATACTTTGGTTGAAAGATCTACAAGACTTTGTGCTTGTAATCGTTCATGTTGTTCGAGGAATTGCTGCATCTAAGAAGACTTTGTGCTTCTAATGCAACAAATGATACGTCTTTTGTAGATCCAACATTGAAAAAGCTAAGGAACAACTTTGTGCCTTCGTGAGCTTTCCCTTTTCCTTTATTTTGTTTATTATAAATCACATCTGGTATCTCTACGCTTTGCTTTGACAAGATAGAGATATTGGCATTAC
The DNA here is from genome assembly GCA_007115665.2 of Sequoiadendron giganteum. Taxonomy (NCBI): domain Eukaryota; kingdom Viridiplantae; phylum Streptophyta; class Pinopsida; order Cupressales; family Cupressaceae; genus Sequoiadendron; species Sequoiadendron giganteum. The sequence continues at coordinate 144,187,391 of CM021108.1, forward strand.
TACTTTTTCTTACGTTTCAGTTATTAGATCTAGAACTTCCAAATCGTGAAGCACTGTAAAACATCTTCTCTGAAAAAAGAGAAAAGCATGAATGTAACACACCCCCCCATTTCGTAAGTGTAGTGTACATTGTGTAAATACTTTATTAGTTTTACCGTAGCTTCTGTTAGCAGTAAGAAGGGTGCCTCCCCTTTCTGAGAGGAGAGATTTTACCTCACATAGTTGTGGCTGAAGTCTAGGTTGTGTAATCTGTTGAAAAATTGATTACATAATTTTCACCCAACAAAATTATCTAATTGTCAATCATTCTACACCTACATGCAATCTGTGTGACTCCATCTGCAAATTGGCTAGGGTAGATGTCTCACCACCAAAACCAATTCCCATAGGGTTTTTGTCCTCGGGTTTTCTCAAGCTAGAAGCTCAAATTCCATAATAGAGAAAATAAACAAGCATATGCAAATGAACATTCAAATCTCCTTTTATGATTTCCCATAGAACTCTCCAAAAGTTACTTTTTAATTTCCCTCTCAAAATATATTATTCAATGCACCTTTATAAAGTGACTTTATAATATTTCTTTTAAAACATTTAAGTCACTTTATTAAATTAATTAAAATAAAATCATTTGGAAATCTTAATTGGACAAACATTATTTAATCAATTAATTTATTCCCTAATATATCTCAAAATTAGCCTACGAGAATTAAATAGGCTAAATGGGTCATTTTTGGCTACTCCACAGAAGGGGACATTACAAAAATTCAAAATTTGCGTAGAGCCAATTAATGAAAAACCCTAAAAGTACAATAACTTGATAAAAAATAATCATACAAAGATGAATTTTGGATTGAATAAGCTCCTTTATAGATGCAACTTCCTTGAAAAAATTACCTAAAAATCACTATGGTTTGCAGTATGCGATTCTTGAATATTAAAGTTTTCTTAGATAACACTCTTTAGATTGAGAAGAATTGAAAGAAAGCCAGAAAAATTAGCAGCTATGAACCCTTAGAAATGAAGATTCTAAGCTTTAACGAGACAATAACGATGTGAAACACTAGACAAAAGCGTATGATGGTACTTGTAGCCTATAACACTAAATTTTATACATAAAACAGGGGTTTTGGATATGTAAATATACACATCAATGCACATCCAAGTAAGGTCAACATAGCACATATCTAAAGGAAGCCAACCTAAAAAAGGAACTTAGCCTAAAATTCATTTGAAGCTCCTTAGACAAGATTACAAACTCCAAAACATTCTCCAACTTTCTAGCATAGTGAAATGCCTAAGAAGAGATTATTCCTTATGACAGAATAAAATTGGTTAATTTTTTCCATTTCTTTTCTCTATAATCATATATATCCACTTCTTCTCAAAAGTTTGAGACCTTATGTCCAATTATAGGAGAGAGTTTTTCTTTGATAGCTCCAAACTCTACAAAAGATGTAAGGATGATCCAAAAGCCATAAATGCTTCCAAATTTTAAGTTTCTTACCATCCCTTTTTCCAAAACCGTTTGGGCATGATCACCTATCTATACAGCATGATAAAAATCCAAAGACCAAAACAATTTGGAGAACTAGGATTATTGAAAGTTCGAGAAGTATCTACAGAATTGACATGTTTGGATCTCTGCTTTGCAACGTAAAAAATTATAAGACTCTTAGAGCATTCTCCACAAAATATTATTCCCTTGGAAGGGGAACAATTGTTCACCTTTTACCTCACCACAAGGTTTACGAATACACCACCTTTTCTAGCCCCCAAAGGGAATTTTCCAAACAAGATTTTATTTGAAAAGCAACTAATGTCTTTCTAGTTGTCGTTGGGTCTTTCTAGATTGAGAGAAGATAGAATGGAACCACTTGTAAAACTCATTTAATGAGCTGGTACCTTCCTCTAAGGATAGTCATCTACTTTTCAACACCTCCAGCATGTTGCAAGATTTATCCAGCAAGTCTTTCCAAAGGTAAGTTGACACCTTTCCTTCTAAGAGGACACCCAAATATTTATTGGGACAAAAACCACTTTTAGAGCCCAAAATGTTGGCAACGCGGACCTACAAGTTTGTTGGCACAATTATTAAGAATCTCTTAATTTGTAGTGTTCGCCAGCTTCCCAAAGGCCCTACCATAGTTTCATAATATTATTTTAAACACACTAGCTTCAAAAAAAAGGGCTCTCCAAATAGGTGCATGTTTTGACGAATTGAAGATATGTTGATCTAATTTTTTAGGCTAATTTAGGGCCACGTCTGAAGAGTTCTACCCCAAACTTTAGCCATTAGGAGAGAACGACAAAAAGAAATCGGATCGCCCTATCATAAACATCCAAATTCCACAAGACAACCATTCACTAATATCAAAAGCTTGGTAGAGCATTAACTTCAATCACTGATATACACTAAACTTCAAAAATACCAAATTTCTTGAGAATTTCCCAAAAGGAATTTTGAATTACCTAATACTAGATTGTATCTTTTGCAATACCCAAATTGATCACAACCTTCTCATTGGAACATTATGAGATATTACATTAGTATAGATAGTAAGATGGTTGTGTATTGACACACTTGTTGAGATCACTCAATGGAAAATGGTGGTTCTGATTTTGACATTTCCATACATGACTTTGAGGTATTATGGAACATACAGAAGCATTAGTATATGATATATCATAAATGCACTACTTTTCCAAGTTTCAAGGAAAGAGGAAGGAGGTTTCAAGATTGGAAACAATTTCTAGATTTTGGGTATGGCAAAGGGACCGCCATTAAAATAACCAAAAAAAAAGAAAAATTGATTTTTTTAGAAAAGAACATTACGGGCGTTGGTTCATGGTGCTGAGAGCAGAAGTCGAAAGGTATTCTTCCATTGATGTCATTTTAGAGCTCTCTTCTCTATGCCTTAGTTTTGTCATTGTGGTGTTAGATAAGTGTTGCTAGGTGGTGGTGTTTTTGAATTTGCTTTTTGGTGCCATTCTTTTGGTGGCCTTCCTTTTGGCTTGTGTTTCATTTATATTGGTTTTAGTGTCATTTTTTGCTTGGTCCTTTCTCTTATCCCTACGCTAATTAGATCTTTGGCTCTCTTTTGGTAGCATCTAGAAGGTGGTATGGGGAGTGGCATTAGGGTGGTTGCAGAATCAAGAGAGCACCAAATCTTTCAAGGAGGCTCTAGTGGTCAATCTATTTCTAATGATGGGTGCAAGTGCAGAGTTTATTGTAAGAAAAGAAAAGACCATTCAAGCTCTGCCCAAAGATGGCAACCAAGGTGAGCTAGTGATTCTTTCCTTATTTTCAAATGAAGAAATGTCTAGTGTGCTTGAAAAGGAGGAATCTCAACTTAAAAGTGTTGGTATCTTCTTTGTTTTCTTGACTCCCAACACTTTACCTTCTAATAAATTCTTTGATGAATGGAAAGCTTCAGTATGGAGGAAAAATTGGGTTTGTATGTCATGTTTTGTAGAATGACTCAAAGTGGTCTTTTTTTTGTTTGTCTCAAAAAAAATGGCATGCAAAATTTGTCTTTGTCTCAAAAACAATGACATGCAAAAAAGGATTTTAATAAAAGCTTTCTAGAATGTTAGGAAATCTTTGTTTTGTGCCTTCGCTTGGGACCCAATCTTGAACCTTGAGGATGTGGTGCTTAGCACCTTTCCTAAGTCAATCGAACTTTATAATGTTATTGTTGGCATTTCAATTAGCACCTCCGGAGTGCTTATTGGAAACGAACAGCTATTGAAAATGTGTTAGTACATGCTCTTCGGATTATAGAGAGGAAGATCTCTCTTTGCTGATTTTCTATGTAAAAAGAGGCGTACTAAGGTTCCTATCTTTTTTACTCAGCGGTAGGACACAAGGGTGCATAAACACAATGCGCCGTAGCTAAGCTTTTTCTCTGGTTTCCACAGATCTTAACTACGACTAACTAGCTTCTAGACTATCCTACCTCCTCAAGATAAACAGAGTATGAGGGCGTAGGAGCGAAATGGATGGGTTGGATCACTTGAATCTTCCGTCTCAATGGAATATGGCCGAGGCTTTGAACTCTTGGATACATACCAAGATAAGGCTCCATACAAGTAAACACTCTTTTACAGTAAACTGGATTTGAGACTTGCCAAGGAGGAGGAACCCCTATCTGAGGTGTAGGCTTGGAAGCAGCTCACTGGAAACAACAAGGTACGATGACCTGGCTAACAGGATTCCCGAGGAGGTGATGACACCTGTCCAAAGTGTAGGCTGAAAGACAAATCATTAGACAACATCAAACGATAATGATCAATGACAAAATATCCAAGGAGCCGACGACACCTGTCCAAGGAGGAGATTGAAACAATGCACTATTTAGAAGAAGACTTTGAATAGACTCAAGTATTTAGATAAAGCAAGCATGCGCCATCTGATTTATTTCTTCAAGCTTTCTCCAAAGAATTACAAAGGTCGGGACAGAAAAGGCACAAAATCATGCACAATTACGATCAACCAACGAACTCTCATCCAAGAGTGAACAGATATAAACAAGCTAACTCTGGCAACAATGGCGCAGCAATTTCGCTTAGCAAATAAAGGTTAAACAAATAATGAGCTTAAGGCTCTTATTTATAGAAACTCAAAGGAGTAGGCAACCATAAAATCTCCTTGAGTTAACAATCAGTTCTTGCCAATCAGCAAAATTTATTCCTATGTCTAAAAGTAGGTGAGCAAGCAGTTAACTGGAAATCTACTTCAGTTAACTGAAACTAAACAAAAGTCAAACTGGGAGTCTACCTCAATTGATTGACACCTAACTAAAAGTGAACTAAAATTACATATGTGTCTCCAAAATAGACATCCACCTTTAAAGGAGATCTAAGATCCACAAATCGTGGGAGTCAATTAGACATCCTAGATCAATGGGATCTGACATGCATGATCAGTGGAGATTTGGAGTCAACTTGGAAAGGGGCATCAAGTTGACTTCAGTCATATTTATTGCTATTTTGGAGGGTAGGACATCCTTCTTGAGGTGTTTGACACCTCATCATCATTGGTCAACGGTTCTTTTGTTCATTCGTTGACTTCTTCATACGGAGACCATTACATGCCTGTCAATTGTCAGCTTATTGCTTGTCAACAACTTGATATATGCATCTCCTTCATTTTGCTTCCCTTAGGAGGGTTACTCCTTTTCTTTTTGTCTGTGTTTCCACTTTGACGTGGAAGGTAGTGTAGTATTAACCGATGGCGGCTTTGTGTTGGGAATGACTACCTTCCGCGTTCTTTTGCAACTTTGACGTTTTCCTTGATCTTTCTCAATGGAAGAGTGTTGTATGATGAAACCGCGAAGCTTGATGATGAAACCGCGAAGTTTGACCACGATCACTCCAACCGTGAGAAATGCACATGAACTTGCTGCATGTGTAGAATTCCAACGGTTACGATCCTCTAAACTGGCCTTGGAAGGCAATCAGATATACGAGGTGAAACCATTATGGAACCCGTGGACTTGTGTCTATGCTTGTCAATCTGTCTAGATTGACCTCTGGGTGTGCCCGACGCAGATCAGGGCTAGTCGTTTTCAAAAAATCATGGAGTAAGACCATTTTGGTCTTGTATTCGTCTTGGGAGAACTGCGTTCTGAAAACCTTGAAGATTGACTGTGCACACGATGCTACTCGGACAACTTTTTTTTTTGGAACTGCTGAAAATAGCCTTGTCGGGGGTAATTTTTACGAAAAGTTATGGGACACGGGTTTTGTTGAGAATAATTCTCTAAACAAACCCAGATCGTCAGAAATTTGAAGTGTTTTTCTATGACATGCAAGAACCCTTCGGTGGCAGAGGCAGCGAGGCACCAGAAAGTGATTTTTTCTCAGAAAAATCCAACACATGGGTTTTGTTCATGCTTCAAAGCTGAACAAACCCAGTTTGTTTGATTTTCAAAATTATGACTTTTTCTGGAAATCCTAAAAAATAGAGGCAACAAGGCTACTCTTGCTACTTTTTTTGGAAAAATCCAACATGTGGGTTTTGTTGAAAAAGTTGTGTTGATCATACCCAGTTGGCCAGACTTGTGATTATCTGTCGTTTTCTCAAACATTCAAGAATTTTAGACAGAAATAGAGGAAGTAGACAGAAGGTGGATTGGAAGTTATCGGCTGTCAATTTGGAAGAATTATGCCTTTTGATGCAAACTTTGATAAATAGTCCCTCTATGCAACAGATCTTCAAAAATATGAAGAACAATGAAAACCTTTGTCAGATCTTCAAAAATGTTGGAGAAGAAAAATATTCATTCTTTAGCTCATCAACCTGCAAAGAAATAATGAATAATGGATGCCTAGATGCTTTGATATGTCAATTTGGAGTTGCAAGCATCAATTGGGCATCCAACTCATGATTGAGCCTGATTTGGAATTCAAAAAGGTGATTTCCACTGATTGTGGAGTGTTTGGCCTCTTTTTGCCTCCAAAATTTGTTAACTCAAGTCAACATTTGCTTTTGACTTTCTTAGGCGTCCCTTTTGGATTTTTGATCATTTTTGCAGGCTGAAGTGCCTCTGTTTGATCTTCGATCCTGGCTGCTCAGTTGATCTTCGGTAGTTGCTGACGGATCCGTTGTTGAGATGGGATCAACTTGACGAGATATGCCTAGGAGAGATTAACTCAGAAAACTGAGTTTGAGCCTCCAGAATGAAGGGCGCCTTTCTTCAAGAGGGGCGCCTTTTGGCTGTGCCTTAGTCAATTTTCATTGATTGTTCTTCGTTTTGGCCTTTTCAGACCTTTGTGCTTTCATCTGACATTCCCGTTGATGGATGAGTCAGATGACTCTGCTTGACGATGCATCGGGTAACCAGCTCGGTCCTGCACTGGATGACTGACTTCTCAGTTGATGGCAGTGAGTTTATGTCCTTCAAACTCAAGGGCACCCCTGGCCAGCAAGGGCGCCTTTCACCTTTTTGATTGATTTTATTTATGTTGGAACTGTCTGCTTTGATCTCTGTCGTTAGATGATTCATTAATCAGATTCTTCTGCTGACAGTCTCATTGTTGAGATTCGTCGAAGCTGAGAAGATCGTTTTGGAGGTCAGTGATCAATCAGACTGCATTTACTCCTCCAAAAGGAAGGGCACCTTTCTCCAAGAGGGGCGCTTTTCCTCTGTCCTTAGCCAATTTATGGCTTGTCCTTTCAGTCTCAAGTTCTGGCTTTTTCTACTTGATCTCAACGTGTGATCGTTTGGCGTGTCCAGTGAACCTGTTGTCAGATCGATCACGTAGCTGGGAGGAAGCTGAAAATATGTCATGTATGAAGCAACTACTGATGGATTCATCTGATACCTTGAACTGAAGGGCGCCCCTGCTAGCTTGAAGTTCTTTGATTTGGCATCTTCATTGTTTATAGATTCTCCATACTTCACTGACGATTGGCCAATGATCCTTGAATCAAATGATCTTGCTGATAGTTGTGTTGTCGAGCCAGCACGAACGTGAAGGAGAGGACTGATCTGAAGGTGTTAGGTGACTGAATTTTCCCTCTGAGATCCAAGGGCGCCTTTCTTCAAAAGGGGCGCCTTTTTCAACTGTAGACTGTGTTTTGCCTTGGTAGCAAAACGTCCATCTTCCAGAGTTAGCCAAATTTTGGCCTTTTCTATTTTGAGAATCTCTTTCGTTGAACGGCATCATTTTCATCATTTTCCGCCATAGCTTCTTCATTGGAGTTCTTGAGGTTTAGCTTTCAGCACCTGGTACTGGCCAATCTGCCAAATTTTGGCCTTTTCTGTTTTGAGAATCTCTTTCGTTGAACGGCATCATTTTCATCCTTTTCCGCCATAGCTTCTTCGTTGGAGTTCTTGAGGTTTAGCTTTCAGCACCTGGTACTGGCCAATCTGCCATTAATGGTTGAGGAGCTCCTAACTTCGTTCCTGAAAAATAGAAATAGACCCACCAGAGTAAAACATATCTTTTGATGATTCTAACTTGATCAGTGTGATCGTGAAGTCAACTAACCCTATCAAAATCATTTTCAATCATTTCCGGGAAGGTCCTATTTTTAAGGGTTTCCCTAAAAATAGGGGCATAAAACCCTAATTTTCTTATTTTCAGAATTTTAACCATAGGTTCCTTGACAGAAACCCACAAAGACTTCATGTTTGTTTTGACCTAAAACATACTTTTGATGGCATTTTTACATTTTTTAGCTCAATTTAAGCAGAATGCCAAAAATTTCATTTTGGGTGTAACAATTATGAAATAATCCCCTTAGTTTTTTCCCAATTTTTTCACCACAAAATCCAACACAATTCACCAATGATTAGCGTCAACTCCCAAAAGATAATCAGCTTGAAAGTAACCTTCACCAAGAATGTTCACCAAAGTCTATTGAAGGCGAGGTGATAGCATATGGTGATGGGATCGTTAACAATAAACTGAACTGAATGACAAAGCTAGAAATGAAAGAGCAGGCAGTGATCCAACCATGAAGATTCCACTCTACCACTTATTTAGTGGGGGTAAATTATTACAATGAAAGAGCAAATCACCTGCTTTTCAGCAGGCATCCGTTTTCAGCAGTTATCCACTTAAGCAGTGGGGATTCTCCACTTACTCAGTAGGTGAAATAAGAAAGATACAATTGAAATATACTAATGATAGAGAGGCTGATACAGTACTACAGTAACCAGCATTTACATTGAGCTGCTTACAATGAATTTGCAATAGAAATCTGCTCTAAACTTTTGCAAAGATTATACCATACTTCTGATTACAAATATGAACTGAAAGACCAAAGAAATATAGCATGAAAGGGAATAACCAGGTCTGATATACAAGACCAGCAAACTAAATGTTCAGACCAGCAAGTAAATACACTACCAAAACACTCAAAACTCTACCACTCTACACCAAATTCCATAAAACTGAAAACACATCATCTCAATGCTAGGCGACCAAGAGAAACCCAAAAACCAGATGCAAACAACTCCAAAGTGGCCCAGCACGAATCCCAAGGCAGCAAATAGGTCTAATAATGATAGTCTACTGCAAATTGAAATGTCCCGAAATAGGCCCACATCCACTTAGATATTTCAAACACTTAGCTACTTAGGCAATAGATAAAAGTTCAATGCCCTCCAATACAAATATGGGCACTAAATACCCTCACGTCCCATAGCTGGGACTATTCGACCAGCATTAAGAAGATATGAGACTTCCAAACATTCACTCCAAACTGAGATGTGGGTTGCTTTTGCAGAACTGTGATATGCTTTTAATCCCTTTCAGACCTCTTCACATGTTGGCTACATCTATGCCTAGTTGTCTAGAAAGTTCAATGCCAAACCCTAGATATTGTTGTGGTTGTATCTAGAATGGCTAGACAACATAAATATGCAGCACTCAGATCTGATGCAAACTTTTGTGCCCTCTTTTGTGACAAACTTTGCATTTACTGCTGAACATAATGATTGCAGCTGCCCAAGAAATGGATATAATCTCTTAATCCAAGCACTAATTGCTGATTTTATAACATCAAACCCTAATTTACTGCTATTGTTGATTTATGACAGCAAACCCTACTGCTCAACTGCAAAAATACTTTAGAATTCCAATAAAGTGCCAATGTAATTTCTACGTGAAATTACCTCTAGGATTCTGAGGTTTTCATCCCCAAAACCTACCTGAATGGCGAGGGTTTTCGTCCTCACAATCCGTTTCCAAACAACAGTTTTCGTCCTTGCAAGGGTTTGATTTATTTAAAGTTCAATCAAAGATATGAAGAGATGAAATAACAAATTGATGCCTTCCCATGAGAAATGAGCTCCTTTATATAGATTTACTCCACTTTTCCCTCTATTTTGAATTTTATAATTTGTGCCCCATTCTTTTTACTTTCAACTCTTGGAAAAATAAAACATTATTTTCTATTCCTCCCTTTTTTCTCTTCAAAATAAATAAAGTGACTTAAAAGTCTTTGAAAATAATATAATTTTGTACCCCATGCCTAGTCATCACTTTATAACATCAATTTGGCCCCTCTATAAAAACACTTTATGGGACCATTTTAACTTTATCCACTTATAATTATTCTTTTAATTATTCTTATAATTATAGTACTATTGAATGCAGTTTTGTTTTTTTATACACAAAGTTTGATAGAAATCAAATTCAAGATTGCAATCATTTAACCCCTTAACAAGGTTTTCGATTTTAGGGTCCTTAAACCCTTCTCACCTATGTGGCCCATCCTTTGGTGCCATAACATTGTTTTCTCCACTAGTACTTAGTCTCTAGCGTATGAGCACCCTTCAGTACTTAGAAAGCATAGCAATCAAAATTAGATAAAATGCACATTTGTGTTCTTGGTTCCAATGATGAAGGTGAAGATTCTACAAATATCTTCACTACAAGAATTGAATAACTATTACACTAAACTGTGCAAGCAACTAGCTGAAACAAAGTGCCAATGAAAACACCCTTAGCAAGAACCATAGCTCCTTTGACCATCTTGCACCCTCCACTCAAGAAAGCAACCTACACACCTACATCATTCATTTTACTTACAGAAAATAGGTTCCATGCCAAACAAGGGATATGTAGTACGCCATTGATCCCTTTGACTCGTCCATTAGGGAATCGAATCAAGACTCTAGCATGGCCAACAATCGTCAAATGAGAATCATCTCCAGCCTACATCTTACCACCATAATATTTTTCATATTTTCTAAACCATCCTCAGTGAAAGGTCGTGTGGAAAGAGACACCAAATTCTATCAACCACACCTTTCAATGAATGAGTAACCAAGGCAACAACAAAAGCACCACCTTCATCCTAGGAGAGTTTCTCAAACTCATCATAAGAATCTACCTTATTCTTATTCTTCTTCTTCTCCTTACAATCTCTTCTTAGATGTCCAGCTTTGTCACGATTCCAACATTTCACCTTGAACTTACAAAGAGAATTTAGATCTCCAACAGGATTTGGATCTAGACTTATCTTGCTTCATGTCCTCCTTCTTGCCTTTTTCTTTGGATCTTCCACAAAATGCTAGGGCCTCCTTAGCTAGCTCAAAACTCTTCATTCTCATTTATTTAGAGAGAAAAGATGCAACCACTTTGTCCACCTTAAACTTGGTTATAGTGCTCCTAATGGCCATAACAAAGTGGTCTCATGAATCTACCAAAGAACACAACAAAATCATACATCGATCCTCCTCCATTTTCACTCTGACAAAGAGCAACTGAGTTGCTACCATATTTAAGGAATTTAGATGTTCAACTACAAACTTGCCATTCTCCATCCTAAGGGTATACAGCTTATTTCTCAATAAAAACCTATTCACCAAGGATTCAGACTAATAAATTTCTCCAAGCTTCTTCTAAAGATTTGTTGCAGTAGTCTCTTCATGTACATTCACCAAAATTGAATCGGCCAAACAAAATCTAATAAGACCCTTTTATTTTCTATCCATCTTGTCCCAATCTTCTTGTGATGTAGTTGTAGGTTTGGATCCAAATACTATAGCCCATAGATGTTGGTCTACAAGCACATCCTTCGTCTTGAGCTTCCACAACTCAAAGTTTAAACCTAAGAACTTCCCCATCTCTATCCTTGATGTGATCGCCATCTCTACCTACAATAAGATCAAAACCCTCTCTACGCAAGCTCCCATCAAATGAAAAGTAGTACAAAAACCTTCTACCCAACACCTAGAATTTGAGGTGATCAAGCTCTACTACGAAATGAAAGGAAGCAAGGTGCGCGTAAACAATTCCTCCACTATTACTCTAAGAAAGGTATTGTGCATATTCCAATCCTTTAACAATTACAGAAAGAAGAAACACATAAACATAAAATAAACAATATCCATAACACAAATGCACATGAAGAAAACTGTTTTGGAAGAAATACCCCACACTCCAAAGCAACTCAATGTATTTTTCTATAAATCAAAATTACAATACACTTGTAGAGCAAGCCTTCACATGAGTATCACCAACCAGAGATCTAGAGGAGTTCTAACAACTTAACAATGTGTACAAAACTCACACAAAACCTCCATCTCAAGCACCTAATATATAGAATATAAAAGACCCGAAACTATCAAATGGTAATTAGAAACTCATTGTAGTATGGTGCCCTGTTTTCCTTGGTTTTTTTTGTTTTTTGTTTGTTTGATGTTGAGAATGGTGAAGAAGATATGCCAATAATACTTCATACAACAATGAACAGAAATATAACAGATTTGCAGCAAGTAATAACTCAGGAAATTTCATAGTTTTCCAAATACAAAGAGCAAAAAATTCCAAATTTGTTTGCTGATCAAAATAAGCCTTTTTTCTCGAATATATTGATAACCCAATTCATAAAATAGTACAACATATCAAAAACTAACATACCCAAAAAATGTGAGCCATAATAATTTTTGTACATCATATAACCAGCAAACTGGAAGTGTGAAGATGACTGATTTGACCATCATAAATTGTTGTCTCCACTCCTTTCGAAGTTGCTAAGTGATCCTCAACCCTAGGCGCCTCAAACTCCACAAAGAGTAGCTTCAAACCCTAGACGTCCAGCTTGCTAAACATCACATTGTAATGTCCCCTTCTCAACAATAAGCAGTGTAGTGGCCCGTCAACCTATTCCGGATGCCTGTAGGCTCGTCAGAGGTAAAATTAGGGTTTCCAATTGTTTGGAGGTTTTTGGTGTTTTTCAAGGGTTTGCATGTTGGAGTTTTGATATTTGGATTCTGGATTCTTTTTGGGTTTTCAGAAAGCTTTGCAGTGGTATGACATGCATCTGAATCAAGTAATTTTTTCGGGACTTACTATTTTCAGTAAGTTACATCGGTTGCTCGGATTGTGGTTAAAATGATTTTGGAACAACTTACTATTTTTAGTAGTATGCTATTTTTAGTAAGTTCTATTTTTGGCAATATCCCAGTTGGCAGCAGTTCAGCAGTTTAGAGTGTTTTCTTTTTCGGGCAAGGCAATTTGGGTATGGAATTTTGAGGCTCATTTTGGTAAAATGATTTATTTAAGTCATTTAAATATTTTAATGTTATTTTGGGCCCTTGGCCTAGCACAATGACTTAATGATGTTTTAAAAAGTGAACTTTGGAGGGTGGACGCCTCATTGAGAAGTATTTTAATATTTCAAAAAAATAATTGTCCTCGTGCCTTGGACGCCTAGAATGAAGGAGGAATAAAGTGTGTTTAATAATTAAATATTTCAAAAGGAGCTTGGGCATCCCTTTTTGGAGGGAAATCGTGGAATTTGAAAGGTCATTCGGAAAACTCTATTTAAGAGAGGCTTTCCTCATGCATTTGGTATCCATTGCTATTGACAACGAAGTGCTGCTGAAATGATTTCAAACCTTTGGCTTCGAGGAACGCATACCTCCTAGCAAATTATCAGTTTCGTGTTTGAAAGATAACACCTAGCTGAGTGTGATTACTTCTTCAATTCAGAGTTATAGATTGAGCTTCATTGTGGAAGATTTTGATGTTATCTTCAGTTTTGTAGTTGCTGGTTCATATATGGCTGTAGGTGATTTTCATTCATAGCTTCTTGTGCGAATTTTTAATCATTCTGGGTCTTTGCTCTAATTGCTCCTATGTTCTAGGCGATGCATTTTCCAAGTTTTCAGAATTTAATAGCAAGTGGTTGATTTATTAGAGCTGGTTGACCCCCTTCTTGAGGTCGCCCCTTGTTGGTCTCTTGCATTGGGAATTGTGCCATAATATTGAATGCTTTTGAAGGTGTTTGTCTCTTGCATATTTGACGCCTAATCTCCATTGTTCTTTGGCACTTGGTTTGATGAAGTTTGGAGCAGATTGGATGGAGATATGAACATTTTAGTGATCTCCTTACTTGTTGGTTTGTGTTTTCAGTTTGCTGGTTTTTGTATATCAGACCTGGTTATTGTAATAATTTGCTATATTTCCTTAGCGTTCTCATTCATATTTGTCGCAAGGAATATTGCAGCTCCTTTGGTTTGAGTAGTGTATAATTTTATCATTAAAAATCATTGCAAAAGAAAGCACATTGTAATGCTGGTTCAGCAGTGTTGATCAGCTATTTACTTTCAGCATTGTTTAGTTTTGTAATTTCCCACTCCCACTATCGAGTGTTTACTTTCAATATTTAGTTGTATCTCTCGCTCCCATTGAATAAGTGGTCGAGCTTCAGGGTCGGTTATCCGCCTACTTTATTTTCAGCACTTTACTTTTAGAATGGTCAGATAGCCACCTACAGCATTGTATTTTCATTTCCAATTTATTGCTAACGATCCCCTTGCACCGTATGTTCTCACCTCACCCACATCGGAATCTTGGTGATCAGAAAGTGAAGGGTTCCCATTCAGCTGGTTTGATTATTGGGCTAACCTTAACGGGTGCAATTTGTATGTGAAAATATTAAAAAAACTAAGGGGGTTATTTCACACGCCCTCCTTGAGGTTGTACGGCCAGCATGTGCAATGGTATGGCCTACCAATGGGTTGATGATAGCCAACAAACCTCAAATGCCTTCCTCCAGTCAATCTCAATGAATGATCTTTGAAATACAAAGCTCCAACAATTGAAAAAAAGGAAGAAATGAACTCCAGTGAAGCCCAACTGTGATCTCTATGTGAAACCACCACAATATTCTCCGGATTGTATCTCAATGTAACATACCAGCTAATATACAGTTTAAGAACAGTAACTGACTACCAGATTCAGCTGAAAATAACTAACTAATTTTACTGTCGAGAGTTTCAACACATTTAACAAACAAGAAGGATAAATAAACTGTGCTTTAACTACTCTAGCATTCAATATCTAATTACTAGTTTTTCAATTTCAGCTGAAATGGAACAATTAATGGTTATAAAACTGAAAACTACAGTTGGTTATGAACTAACTTTTCCATTAATTATGATATGAATGGAACATATAAAAACAGCAATGAAATAAACATTATAAAGTAAATATATTTGAAGTAAAGAGAAAGAGTTAAGAGAAAGTACAGTCTGAAGGCTTCCTGCTGGAATGTTTGAACAAGACTCAGTCTTCAAGGGAAAAATAAACATCACCAAGGGCTTTTCTGCCCAACCAAAGACCTACTGGTCTCCCATGTTTCTTCAACTGAAGAAACCCGACCCTTCACGAGGGCAGTCTATAAAGGATTTCACAAACCCTGGTCGATCTCTCACTATAGGTTCTCCTAACTAGAAAGACCGTTTTGACCAAGGGTATATCTGATTCTTGATGGTTGATTGTTGCTTATTCAAGCATCATAACCTTGGGCAAGGATTTAATGATTATTAGCACTTTTCTCGTGCCATCAGCTCTCTCATCCTTACTCGGCAATATTAGACTTGACTCTTGAGTTTATTTTATTTGTGACACAGCTCAGAAATATGCTTCTCTAACCAGCTATACTATGTGTATTTCTACTCACAAAAAGAGAGGATAAGAGACTTTTTCTTATATTGAAAAGAACTCTTCAATTCTGATTGATTTCCATCAAATTGCCACAGAAAGAAAAGATAAGTGATCTGTCCCGATTCGAGGATTAAGGCAAAGAAGGGTTATTACTCAGTGATGGAGACAAAATACAAAACATCATGGTAGAAAAAGTCAAGTGACCACGACTGGTTCAAGAAGGAAATATTTGGTTCATCTAGATGTAGCATGGGGTCTTGAAAGAAAAATTCAATACCATTATTCTTCAAACAGGACGTGAATTCAATGAATATACTAACCATTGCATGTTGATTACAAGAACGATGTAAAGGACTTTTCAATGCTAATGATTTAAAAAATTTAAAGACACACAATACGTGCCTGGAGATGCAGATCTATAGCTCGATGATTCTCCTGGCGTCTTCTCCCAACGAACAAGACGCAAGCTACAAATAATTTGATTCTTCACTAACCAGAGAAGAGTGACTGTGACGGTTATCCTAAGAGCATAGAATGTCTTTCCTCACATCTGAATAACAGTGTTGAATACAAGTAGATGGCACTTGACCATGTAAAACCAGACAAAAATTGCAACCCCTAGAATGTCAACCGAATGAGAGGAAAAGAAAAAGTGAATGAGAGGTGAATGCGAGAATGAAAAATGCCATCCCAAAGATAACTCCAAGGTGACACAAGACTCCAGGATAAAAAAATGTCTGCATGCCTTCTCTCTTGGGCGTTTCAATAAAGCAAGATGGCAAGGGTGGCGGGGATTACCGCTATCCAACCACTCCTACAGCAAAAGCAACCCCCGACCCTTTTAATCATCACCACTTAGAGATTGATATTATCATCAGCTTTAATATTTTAATTTATTTACTAACTCCCCAAGGTGCGCTTAAGAGCTATATATATGACTTCTAAAGGAGAACAATGATACACAATTTAAGATGATTTGTTTCACTTTTACTCCAAGGTTGAAGTCAATTACTTGTTTTAAAATTATTTAATCAGGTGCGATAATAACACAAGGTTACGACTACCACGTTAGCAACCTTACACCATACTCGTGACTTGATGGTAATTTGGTTCTTTTATAGGCTACAACATCTCCTTGATGATATTTCCCTTTCCCTCGAGGTGTTGACAATCCTACATCCACTTGATAAAAAAATAGGGTTAGGCCGTTCTCTATATCATTTTTAAATAGAAACACTTCAACACATTCACTTATATATAATATATATATATATATATATATATAAAAATCATTCATAATTGTAATTATATCAAATAAATTAAAAATTATTTTCACATTCTCATGATAGGTAGTTAATCACAACTAACATAACGACCATATTATTATTGCCATAATCTTGTTCAAAACAAAAGGGATGTAACACTCAACAACGTAGCGAATGCTGCTTGCAAGGTATTTCGTCCTCACAAACCCTGAGAAGAATGAACTCCTCCAAGAACAAGAACAATAACCAATATTTTATCCAACATAAAGAGAAAATGAGCTGAAAGCCACATTGTATATCTCCCTCAAAACCCCACGATCCCCTTGGGGAAATAAAATAATTTACTTTTGAATTAAAACATCCCCTTATGATTCCCTTTTAGGCACCCAACTTAGTTATACCAATATTCACTTTATAATATTTCCTTATGTCTCCCATGGTCCCTTTTAATAAAGTAACTTCATAAAATAACATAAGTTAAATATTTAATTTAACCTTAATAACTTTATGTTATTTAAAATAATTGCACTAGACCATTTAAATATTAAAATATGGATATCAACTACTCCCACCGCCACTACTAAAAATAGCAGGATTGACAACCGGCTTCATCGATGCCCGAAACTGACTTACTAAAAAATAGTATGGGATAAATCACCAAAAACACTCCAGAAAAAGGCATTACGCAACTCCCAACTACACCATGTTCGATAAAAGGTCACCAAGTTCCCTAACCATACTCTATTAGCCTACAGGAATGATTGAATAGGCTAACTCAGCCAAACTGCTGAAAAGGCTAGGAAGGGGACATTACACCCATGAGCTAAAACCATCAAAAAAGTGGAGCCCAATTTATTCCCCAATAAAATATGTCTTATGATGTGTCATAACACACATCATAAGTTGGTCAATAGGTGTAACTCCTCTTTAAAGCTCTTTTATGCATCCAACAGCTTTTCATATTTCCTATGCAAACTTCTGAAAGCCATAACTTTTGATCTGATGGGCCAATTAAGCCCTCTTTTTTTAATTGAAGTACTCAAAGAGATGTATGCAACAAGAACCCCTATAGACAATGCCAAACAACCGAGAATATTTATTTTCACAAAAAACAAACTCTATAGCCCATAAATTGAGTTTTTCCATTTTATATATGAAAATCACTTTTTTTTTGTAATCTTAACATTAGGGGCAAAGTTGAGACACCTTTCCAACAACCAAATGATCCAATTACTCCCACTAACACACAAGCCACAAATTGCACGATGGATAAGGACAATTCAAATAAATTATTTTTCACATTTGAGGTACTCTTTGATAGATCTCCATTAGACAAGATAAAAGAAATAAATACGATTAGATGGAAAACAAGATTTTCAACTTGAAGATGATGTAATTTTAGAAGCTTATATTATGTAATGAGTATATATGGAATATTCACTACCAAACCTAGATACTTTCATACAACACCTCAAGGTTGCATCATCCATTGAAGGTAGGGTAAGTTTTCTCTCAAGTTTTAACTCATCCTTGTTGTGACCTTTTTTCACACATCGCCCCATTCAAATGGGGACCCCCAATTTTTGCTCCATTTTGGTCTTTTGGCTTTTGTTTTGCGTCTCTCTCTCTCTCTCTGATTTCTCTGTTCTTCTGAGGATGTTTCTGTATTTGACCTAATTTGAAATTTTGGCTGAGTCTAAAGTGAATCTGTGAAGTTAGGGTTTTCAGGCTGGATTAAGATTAAATCAAGTTGATAAATTGACAGCTAAGCTTAACATTGCTTTCAGAAGGCTTCCAACAAGCTCCCACTGAATTTTCATCATGTTCTGACGACTTACTATTTTTAGTAAGTGTTCAATCTGTGAGCTTTTCATCAGGATTTCGGGATTCTAACTACTTCAACACATTTAGGTAGCTTCCAAGAGCCTACACATGAAATTTGAGCTGATTCAGACAACTGGCTATTTTTAGCAGTTCTGGCTTCACGAGCTGTTTTCAGGGCTTCAACATACAATTCTCCGATAAATGACAGGAGAATTGATCTGGGTTTTTCTAGACCTTCGCGATGGTGTAACATGCAAACCGAGATGGTGACTTTCAGAGTTCAGCCTTCGGAGGCTATTTTTTAGGGTTTGCATGCAGAGTTCTTTAATGCATGTCCGGATATTCCATGTGGGTTTTGTGAGAGCTTCGCAACGATATGACATGCAAGCAGAGAAGATCAAGTTTCAGGGACTTACTATTTTTAGCCAGTGCCCGCATGCAGACCAGTTTTCTGGGTTTTTCTAAGTTTTTTGAGATCCCGCGAGCACTGTAACATGCAAACTCATCCGACGTCAGATTGACCACTTTCCGGACACTTACTATTTTTAGCAAGTTCACTCCAGCAGCTCCACGACACTTCAGTTTCACGAGCAGAGCAGCAGGCGACAAAAATCAAGTCAAACTAAGGTCATTTGAGCCACATGCAAGTCAGATTAGGGTTTCTATCTTCGATGCCTAAAAAGTAGGGTAAAAAGCTAGAATTTCAAAAAAGAAGATATCCCACTGCGATCAACATCCTTCAGGCTATCTACTGGTAAAATTTGGGCTCAATCTGAGCACTTACTATTTATAGTAAGTTGTCTCCGGAACATGGCTATAAATAGCAGGTCAGCACGAGGGGCAGATGTAAACAGGTTCACCAAGCAATGAGGATCACGCCTAGCAAATTTCAGGTCAATCAGAGCTGCAAAGGTCTATGAATTTTAGGGTTTGCTAAAAATAGCATGGGAGCTAAAAATAGCAGATAAGCTCGGGCAACAGGTATAAATTGGGTAGCAAGGCCACAAGAAGCATATCATGTCAACTCTAGGTTCAGAACAGGTGAAAAGCCATGAAGAGGCACATACCTCCAGAATTTACTAAAAATAGAAAATGAGGGCAAGCAGGCTGAAAAATTGGCTAAGTATTCGAGAGCCACCTCCAGAAGTCTCCTCAACACTTCAGGTGAAAATTCGAAGGCATGCAAGTTAAATTGGAAGAAGACACCTTGAAATGCGCCTTCAGCATGGAGGATGTTTAAAAAAGTTTCTAAGTATGAAATGAAAGCTCACCCCCTTGAATGCGCCCTCAAGATGAGTGGGTGGCCAAAAAACTTTCGAAGTTAAAAATGAAAGCTTCTACCCTCAAATGCGCCCACCTTAGGAAATCCACCTCAAAAAGTTTCTAAGGCACAAAGTGAAAGTAGCCTATCTAAAATGCGCCCAAGGCAAGACAAGGCAGCTTGCTGGTTGAAATTATTGTAAGGCATTAAAATGAGAGTAGATGCCCTCAAATGCGCCCATGATGAAAGAATGCCTAGGGAAATCTTCTAAGTAAGTGAAATGGAAGCACATGGCCTCAAATGCGCCCTTGGCAAGCAGGACGAATGTAAACGTTCTAAGTGTCAAAAACAAAAGTCAATGGGCTGAAATGCGCCCTTGGGGAAAGAAGAGATGAAAAGGTTTCTAAGTATGGCGAAATAAAAGCTCTACCTCCCAAATGCGCCCAAGTTGAAGTGGCCAAGAGAAGTGATTTGTCTAAGTCAAAAATCAATGCTTCCCCCTCTCATTTGCGCCCTTAGATAAAAGTAGCACATGTAATATGCGCCCAAGGTAAATGGGGAGTCAAGAAAAGGTCTAAGGCATGAAAAGTTTTCAAGGCATGGAAACTAAAGGTTGGCCATGTGAAATGCGCCCAGCTTGTGTGTGACTTATAATATTTTCTAAGGCAAGTAAATGGAAGCTCCTCCATCAAAATGCGCCCAGCTATCAAGGATGTGGTGATAAAAAAAAATTGTCTAAGGCATGGAGTTTCTCTCACTCATCCCCAAATGCGCCCAGCAAGAGAAGGTTCCCTCACCACATACTATATGCGCCCAAGCTTGAAAGTGGAAGTGGCATGTATGAAATGCGCCCAAGGTAAAGGGCTTGAGCATGAGAAATATTCTAAGTAAGAAGGTTCCTCTTCCCTATGTAAAATGCGCCCAAGGCTGCAAAGATATTAAAAAGTTTCTAAGGCATTTTACAAGGTGAAATTAGAAAATTCGCCTAAGGAAGAGATGATATTAAATTTTCCAAGTACAAGGTGAATTGTGCCCATAAGCAGGAAGAGAATTTCTTCAAAAAATAAGGAAAGTGCCAAGGCATAAAAAAATGAAGACATCAGGTGTGGAATATGTCCAGAATAAAATGGAATCAACCTTAGCAAATTTTATTATTTTTCAAAAATAATAAAAATTAAATGTACCCCTTCGTTTGGATACACATGAAAACGATGATTTCTGAGGGGAAATTTCTTCTGGGTATTGGATATTTCTCACTGGGAGATGATTTCAGGTTCTTCCACACCTTGCTCGTGTTGTTTCGGCAGGGATTTTGGCCTGGCACCCGTTCAACAAAGTTCCTAAGGCTCAGATGGATAAATTTTCTAAGGCATGGAAAAGGAAAGCAGAAGAGGTCAAATACACTCACAGGGTAGAGATGAAATTTGTCCAAGGCATAGGGGAATTTGAAAATGAAATGAAGCTAGAACATCAAGCATTCAGACGTTGAAAAGTTATAAGTTTGCTGGAAATAATGAACTCTATCAAGATCCGGAGATCAATCAGTCAGAACATGAGAACTAGGTAAGTAAAGTGAATTTATATTATAAGTGTTCTGATGCTTTTCTTTCTGTTTTGCAGGATGAACATTGGAGCCTGAGCGTAAGGACTTGAGGTGACGATGCTGGACAACGTTACAACTCTAGAAAAAGAGAAACGACAGTGGAGATTGGCCTAAGGCATTGGGAACGTGGTGCAAAAGGGGCTAAATACGTCCAATGCAGTGAGCTGAAAAAGTGTGAAAGTTGCAAGAGGAGGAAGTGCGTCCAAGAGTCAAAGCAACAGGAGGGTCGAACGTCAAAACCTTTCAAATTTTATTATCTGCGGAGACGATCTTAGAGACTCTTTTGCTCTCCTCCTAACGCAACAAAATTGGCAAGCAGAGCAGTGGGAACACGTTTCCGGACGAGAATCTTTTAGAAGAAGATAATGGGCATTAAGTGCAAATAGTGGTTCCTGCAGAGGAGTGGAGAATATTCTATGCATTCATTCCCCCACTCTTCTCTATGGCGGTTTTTAGGGCAAAAAAACCCTAATTAGGGCGTAGGTGGCTCGATCTGAGCCCTTTATTGTAATTGAATCTGAACCGTCCGCTGGACTGGGCCAACTATAAAAGGGGCATCCCCCCTCATTTGTAATATATTAGAGTAGACATTCGATTGAGAATAGAGAGGATAGAAGTTAGAATAGATAGAGATATAGCTTAGAAGATAGCTTAGTTTGGAAAGGAAAGAAAACTTTCCCTTTGAAAGTTTTGTAAATGGTTGTTGTGAACACTTTTCATAATATAGAGTTTCATTGCATGGTGGTTCTATCTTTTGTTGTGAATAGCTAACAAGGCCTTTTCGTCTTTCCAATTCAAATTGATAGAGTAGAGTAGACTTTATTTTATGCAAGTAGTTGTTAATTGTGGAGTGTGGCGTTGTAGTTTGAGCATATCTTCTTTCATCCATACCACTAGCGGGCTTGCTGATGGTAAGTTCGCCTTGTGTGGTCAACTGGAATATCAGTACCTAACTTCGGTTGTGATTCGTGTGTTCATTTGCGTCGTTGTGACGGGGTGCACATGCTGAATCACAATTTGAACATCTTACTCATCCTTTGAAGATTGCACCAACTTTGTCAAAGTTGTCCGAAGGGAGACGGAGCAAAGTCTGGTTTGAAGACTGTTTAAGCCGATCCTCGTCCTCCACCCTTTAGGAGTAGATGGTAGCCTCTCTAATCCTTATATCCTTTTACATTCAGCATTATCCGGTTAGTTTAAGAACCCGAGCTTCATTGACAAATCTCCCGAAATTTGAAAATCCTTTCTTCTGAATGAGCAACTCACGTAAGTCCCCTTGAATACCCAGCATATTCACATTAGCCAACTGAGTCTATTCGCGTTAAAGGAACCTTGGAGTTGAACGCATGAACTTTCACGCAATCTTAGCATGCAGAATACTTTGATCAAGAGAGAATAGAATGACTATTGGGCATTTTTATTCTGTGTTGATGTCGTCATAAAAAACACGTCAACAGTCCTCATCTTCAATATTTACCAGGAAATCAACAAAGAATCGAAGGTTGAACATTCAACACTTATATGTAAGCTAGAAGCAAAGATGGATATATCATAAGACGAGGGATTGTTGGTTGCAATGAAGAAATGACTTAAGCAAAAGAGATCTATTTTAATCACAATCCACCACCTTATGAAGATCCAATATCAAAAAACAAGATGCATACCCACAATGATTGTTCCTACTTTTGAGCAAAGAGAGGGTGGATGGAGGAGTATGCTAGTTGAAGATGATGCAACTCTTCAATGTGTATTTTCCAATCAAAACTTGTTATTAGAAGATTCAAACAAGTATGGATTGACAAATGGAGATTCAAATGATGAAAACCAATGTTGGATTTGGAAAGTCAAGCACAAAATTGAAATTTATCTTCAACATCTTCAAGCTTTTCTAGATAATGACATTTGGACTAAATAAAGGTCGAATATGCCAAAGTGATTGGTACAGAAGATCAAATCGGATATGTAAACATCATTGTCCAACAAATGTGCTATAGCCACAAAATCTTGCCAAATGTATTGAAAAAGAAGCATAATATCTCCACCTGTTAGAGAAGTTTATTAAGAAAACGGATCATCAAAAACCAATGCTCATCCATTAGTTTGTGATAAATTTCTCATTGCATGACCATTCCTATTTGTCTAAATCTTTTCTTTTTATAAAAATTTTGCAAACATTTTCAAGATATAAGGTACCGCAATTAGAACTTAGACTCAAACAAAGGGGTTGCTACTTTTCCAAGCCTATTAATAGCTTCATTGAGATGTGCTAGCCAATTTTTTCAATATTTTTAACACATTAATTTCACCCATTAACATTAATGAAACCATAAACCAACTGAATGGAACCCTTCCTCTTTCTGATCAACCCAGATCCCAGTATGGGCAAGGTGAAAGCATACTCGAAAGGGGATCGTTAGCATAAAATCATAACTGCAAGAAAGTACAATGAGAGGAAATAACAATCAACTCAACCACTTATTCAGCGGGAAGACTGGAATTGAAATTACAATGCTGAAAGTAAATATGCAACTCATCCACTTATTCAGCGGGAGTATATTGACGGCTTAGCCGATCAGGAATATGAGAAATGCAACTCAACCACTTTTCAACGGGAGTGAATTACAAAGTACTGAAAGTAAATGTTTGGGCGGCTAGCCGACCCCTTCCGCTTTTCAGCGGGCAGTACAGGAAAGTAAATACTAAAAAGTAAATAGACGGCGAGGCCAGTCTCTTCCACTAAAGTGGGGATACAAAAGGTAAAGTGTAGAAAGTAAAGAGTTGATCAGTACTACTGATTCAGCATTACAATATGATGAACAATCTGTAAATACAATGAGATATAGATAACCAATGAACTCTAGAATGTTAGGAAATGAACTTCAAACAAGTACAAGCTATCCAGCATATGAAATATAGTTAAAAGGACTAAAATATCAAGTCTGATATATAAAAATTGCAGCAATCAGAAATTCATACCAGCAAGCCCTAGAATCACCAAAACGCTCATAACTTCGTCAAAACACATCCGAATGATGTCAAACCAAGTGCAAATGAAGCATAAGAGAAGGGTGACCAAGATAGAACTGAGAGACTACAACAAACTAGAGTTATTTATTTTTCTAAAACTTTCCGGCACTTCCCAGGCAAAAGTATGACTTGGGAGAAGTCAACCAGCAAGATAAAAACCAAGAGCCCACCAAGAATTCTGAAAATTTGCAAGAAGGGGCGCCCAAGGTAGACTAAAGCATAGGGTCAATACCCAGAATCAACAAAAAATCGAGTGCAGAGCAACGAGTAAAAATGTGCTTCAGCCAAGCACCGAACCAGCAACTCCAAAATATGAAATATCACTCAAAAACCAACTTGAAGCTCAATTTGCAACCTTTGGATTGAAGAAGCAGTCTCAATAGCTAGGTACTGTTGGTTTGCATTTTAATACCCACCAAACACAGAATAAAATGCCCAAGGACACTTTATCCTCTCTTGAAAAGTAATTGTAAATACCTAGAAGATAATACAATGACTCCAATGTTTCTTTTGGCCAGGTTATGACATATGGACAAGGTCAGTGGGCGTTGTGATTTGCTGGTAATCACAAAGGGACTTACATAAAATTCATTCCTCGAGTTGAGGACTTAGACAGTTTTATCATTGAAGCTCTTTTTGATGGGTGTTTCAGTTTCTCCAAAAAAAAGGCAAAAGGATAAGGGTCTAGAAATCTAAACTACGCCTAAGAACTCAAGAGACGGCAGTGACGAGATAAAATAGGGTAACCACACTTTGTTTCGCCTCCTTTGGACAACTACACAAAGTGGGTGCAATCTTCAAAGGAAGTGATAATAATTTTCATGTTTGAATTGAAAACAAACAGAAGTTAAGCATCCACTATTTAATGGCTCAGACTAACTTTGCACATCGAATACAAATCATCCATTCGACAAAAGTATGAGCTAAATCTTATCTACCACTGCTATCAAATCTATCATCCACTTAACAAACATATAAATGAAATACTAATCTAATTCTACTCTAAGTGTTGGAGGAGAAATATTAAACCTTGCACACTATTTGAAAACAAAAGTGATTCTAAGCAAATCATGCACTAGAGCTTTTATTGACGGAAATAGTCTTGTCGCAACAATATTATACTACTCACTTCACAAATTGTAAAAGAGAGCAATCAAGTTTATATAGAGTTCATGAATTTGAATAAACGGCTCAGATTAAAAATGAGCCAACGGCCAAGATTAAAACAAATAAACCCTAATTAGGGTTTCCCAAAATGACTTCAGTAAACAGAGAGTTGACAGGGTGATGTGGCGCTTTGGAGCTATTTTCAAGGAATTACATCCCGATCCTCCCGCGTTGCCATGTGTTCAATGAATCTGGACACGATCAAGGCAATTTCATCCATGGTGACCTGAGGAAGCATTCCGATCCTGAATTCCAGTCCGTCCACACTCTTGGCACATCTGGCAAAGGTATCCTCCCACTCTGGCTTGGTCTTCTCAAAAGACTCTCAGATGCTTAAGAAATTCGCCAATTTGGCCCAATCCTGCTTCAAAATAGGTCCTGTGCTGGCAAAGATGCCTTCTTGGACCTTCCCTTTCAAAACCTCTAACTGCAGGTCATTCTCTCGAAGAGCCTCCTTATCCAGGATATCAGCAATCATGTTGAGAAGTTTGGCCTGAACTTCTTTGACCTATTCTTCCAATCTGATACCATCAACCTTCACCCTCTCCAAGACTTCACCTCGTGACATCAAGGCCCAATACCAGGTGTGGAAGTCATAGGCTGCTCCTGCTGCAATAACACCTCCGTCTATCAACTCTTGCTTAGGAATTCCTTTCAGAATCCTAAGGCAAGGGATTATCCTATCTTGCACATCCGGAAGGTTATCCCATACTTCTGCCAAAGTGGCTATCCTAGAAAGTAGGGCAGTGGCCTGACCATAAACTAGAGTCAACCTCTCTACGAATGCCTCAGCTTCAATCCCCTTTGCTGCTATCCATTCTCTGGCTTCCCGAACGGTGACCATATTTTCTTCTATCTCTTTAACGGCCCCCTGTGAAGAGTTCGGAAGTAGAGGAGCTGGCGTGTTGTCTTGATCAAGCGGCTTGATCAAGTGCTGGATATACCCCTTTAGGCGCTCAATTTCTAACTGGCACTCCTTCCTCTTGGCTACCTCCTTTGCCAACCTTGACTTGATAGTGGACACAGAATTGTCCAAGTCTTCAATTTCTTGGCCCTTCGTGGTTGGGCCCAAGTCAATGGTTGTGATGGCATAATCTTGTGGAGCCATGTCCTCCTGTGGCCTATCCATTGTAGGTACTGCGATCTGCACTGTCCTGTTGCCGGCTCCATCTCTCTGTATGCTCGAGAATTTCTTTGTTGGCTTCTTAACTGCAGTCTGCGTTAGTCTGGCCAAGAAGTCAGCAGTATCATCCTCTTCTGGCTCCTCCACTGGCGCCTGTACTTTCAGCCTCTCTCTTAGCCAATCCGGGATCGTCGGCTGCTCTATGCCCTCATCCCCAGGTCGGTCTTCTCTATCAGGAACATCCAGAATTCCCCTAAGGGCTAAAATCATTCCTTCCTGGAAATCCTCATTTTGGGTGTCCACATTTTCATCATCGGACTCCAATATTTCTATGCCCGTGGGAGATGGTGGCGCATCTTCGTCCGGCTGAGGCTCCATATTGTTTTCCGGAATCGGGGAAGGATTGATCCCTAATGTCAGCTAGTGAAGCGTCTACAGTAGCCAGCATCTCCTCAATATTCCTAGATGCGGCCGAGTGTGAAGGCTTTACCTTAGCCTGCTTCTGAACTGGCTCCTTGCCTACAGCTATCTCCTTCCTTTTCTTGGAAGTGGTGGCCTCTATCATCTCTACGCCCTGGGATGCGTCCGCATTGGAAGAATAGGATTCCGCCTCACTCAACATATCATAAGTTAAGGTTATCCTTTTTTGCCGGAGTTCTTGAATCTGTTGATCAACCCACCACTATGTATACTTGACGACTGGTCTCATCAAAGTATTCAAATCGGCGTGCTCGAGTTCTGACCATCTGACCACCGGCAAAGGCAAGCTCTCATCAAGGTGCGGCTGTACCTGCTGTCCATCTTCCTCCAACTGATCCGACACTCGGCAAAGTTCTGTTGCTCTAATCAAACTGACAGGCAATCTGGACCACATCTTTCGACTAACTTCAAACACGTCCACAGCATTTGCCCAGAAATCTTCCAGTTCGACCCTATGCTTGTACCTCCTTCCATCTACCGTCTTGATATGGTGATGCAGGTCGAAGTGGCTCCTAGATGGGTAGGTAGCAAAAGGATAATGCTGAATCTCAAGCCTGGCACTATCTGCTGCCTGTGATGACGGACAAGACTCTAACATGTTCCCTATAAAGAAGGGAAAGGTTACCGCCGCCTTTTGCTTTGTTCGTTGGAGGCCCTGAAATTCTTCTAGCTGCCTTAGTACTTCCAACAAGACCATCTTGTTAGTTGGGAAAATGGGCAAATGATATGGGCTCCCAGTGAATCCCTAGATTCTGATGTACGTATATCGGGGATACTGGATAAACCATGACCCATATTTGCCAATCAGCTTCTTGGCCTCAGGAGTCAGTCGTTGATGCATCCCTCCCTAGAGTATTCTGGTGATATACATAAGGAAGGCGTCATGAGCTCGCCGAAAGTGCGCCTTTTCTTTCAACTGCAATTGTGGATAGCAGTCGTATGCCTTCAGCTCATTTGATCCACTGCCGACCATGCCCTTGCATATCAAGCCTGCATACTTGTAAGTCCTAGCCAACATGTAGATGACATAAGAACTCATATAAAACGTTTTCGTTTTCTCTAGGTTGACAAGCTGCTCGTGGAGGTTGTTGCTAATCATTCGTGACCAGTTAAACATCTTTACGCCCTCTGTGATGTCCTCAATAAAATAGTACATCCATGGCTCAAATGGCGCTCCCAAAGGACTGCCTGCTATTCTATTCAGCAAGATAATGATGTCTCTGTAGTCTTCCTTGAAGTCCGTATGCATCAACTTCTTGGGCATTTTCTTGACCGACGGCCTAGGTTTGTCCAGCCATGACTTGTTGATGTTGGCGGCACAAAGGTCAGGCTGCTCATCATACAATCTTTGGGCATCTTCCTTAGTCTTGTAGGTAGTCTTAGGATACTTAGGAATGCCGAAGGCTTTTTGTATGGCCACCTCTCCCAGATGCGCCAATATTCTCCCGCCAGGTGCCACAATTTGTCTTAACTCAACATTATAATGCAGCGCACACTCCACCATTAATTCAGCACACTCTAGTGTAGGCGGAAATCCGACAGCTTGGAAGATACCATTTCTCACCATCCTTCTGGCGGCAGGCGTTGGCAAAGGTCCATTATGCCCATATATTCTCTTCTTAAATTCTTCGAGGTCAATGTGGCCAAGGTTGGTGTCCAAGACGTCTTTCCATTTGGATTTAATTCTAGTCTCTGGCTGCGATCCTTTGCTTGCAAACTTCATCTGTGCTTTGCTGGATGTTTCTCCTTGATTGACTGTCAACCTGCAAGTACAAAATGCTTAACATTAATATAAAAACTTTTAAAATCAAATTACTTTGGGTGTAGTTTGGACAAAATCGCACTTTTCAGCTTATTGAATTGAAATTTTTGTCAAAAAGCAAGCTGAAAGTAATAAATTCGCCTATCTATGAATGAAATTCGTGCCGGAAATGAAGTAGAAGATAGGAATGAGGTGTAAACATATTGCCGATTAACTTCCAAACCTCAAAGATCATGTTCTGGCTGCAAATGAATTTAAAAATCCAGAAAATCTGCTAGAAGAAGTGCGCCAAAGCTGGGAAGTGGGATTTTCAGCCAAGAAATGACTTATTTCTTCCTAAAAATCACGCCTGTCAACAAGAAATTGCTACCTCGATTCTCACAACAACGTTACTTGCACTAAATTTTCCTTCGCAAACGATTCCCAGAAGATTCGAGAAAGATAGCCTCTTCTCAGCCGAAATTGTGAAAAAATGAGTTGCTGAAACTCATTTTATGGCTGAGAAGTGCAATTTTCCTCAAGGAATTGCTTTCTTTTCTCTTATTTTCTTCCAATTTTTAGAAACGTTTTTCTTCTCAGGTCGGCAAGTTTCTAATTTCACTTTCAGTTGTTGAGGCAAGTTTCTAATTTTCATCTCTGTGCCACCTCTGTTTGAGATTTTCGAATTTCTCAAAAAATTGCCTAAGTGTTGGAGAAAATATCAAAAGATATTAAATTAATTGTTTAAAATTAACTTTCCAACGTATTTTAAATCTTCAAATCATGGCAAAGTTAAATTCATCTAAGGCAAAATAATTTAATCTTCTGAATAATCCAGTGAACCCCGGGGACGCGTCCCCCCCCCTAGGCCCTAGCGTCTCCGAGACGGGGACGCCCCGGAGACGTGGGGACGGCGTCTCCCCGTCTCCGGAGGCGCCACCAGATTGCTCCCCCGCCGCTGGAGATGCCGAAACGCACCGGCGTCTCCGAGACGCTGAGGGAGACGCCTGGGCGTCCCTCGAGCGTCTCGGAGACGCCCAGGCGTCTCCCGCGGCGGACAGTCCATTGGGACGTTTTTTAAATGAAAAAAACACATTTTTTTATTAGTTTTTTTGTTCTATTCGAACCCTAAGGGCATGTGGGCCCCATCTAAACTCTTCTATGCTATCAAAAGCCCCTTCTAACTTCATTTTTATCCACATTTGCATTTCTACTTGTCTGCTACAGCAAGAAGAAAAAGACTGAAGAGCTGAGGAAACAGTGATTGGAGGAGTGAAAAGAGTGATTGCAAGTGGAATAGGAGTGTCAAGGAGCAAGAAGAAGAAGAGGAGGAAGATTCTTCAGCTTGTTGAAGAGATTTTTCAAGCAAAAGGTAAGGTTTTGAACTGATTTTTTCTTTTATTTTCTGATTTTCAATGTTCATTGTTTTAGTTTTTTGAATTTTCTCATTTTCATTTCTAAATTATAAGTTCTTCGTTCTTGTTGTTTCATTTTCTTGTTTCATTTCTAATTCTTGTTGTTTCATTTAAACATTTTCTAAATTAGTTAATATTTTGTTTTGAAATTTAAAATTTAAAATATAGAGTTTTATTTTTTTAATTTTAAAGTAGGGCATAGGCTGAAACTATGTGTTTATTGATTTTTTTTTTCATTTTGTGAAATGCAGTGTCAAAATGAGCTCCCACAGTCATGAAATGAGTGAGGATGAGATGGAATTGGAAACTCATTCTCATGATGCAAGCCATTCAGAATATGAACCCGAGCATGAGGATGAGCACAATGAGGGGGTGAACATGGGTCAAATCAAGAAAGACAAACTAGTTCCATAGCTAGTGCAGCAGTTGCTACAGATTGCCCCTCTCAGCTTTTGGCAGAGTGGGCTGGGGGTCCTTATGATCCCAAATCTCCTCTCAAACAGTTTGCAACAAGAATAACAGCCCCAACATCATGTGGTGGTACGAGAAAATGGAAATGCAACATTTGTGGTGATGATTGGTTTGGGAGCATCACCAGAGTTAATGCCCACTTCCTCTTTTGGCCAGGAAAAGGTGTGGGAGCATGTGCTTTTTTGAAGGAAGCTAAAAATATGAAATACAGAATTGAGTTCAACAAGCTTTGGGGTGTTCCAGATGACGCGACAATTCCTATGCCTACTACCTTGTTTGCTAGGCAAAATATTCAGACTATACAGCAGATTCAGGAGCAGCATATGCAAAGGCAGCCACATATTAGAGCAGGAACATTGTCAGGGGCAGCCTCAGGACCTTCATCCACCTATAGTGTTATGCCTGAATCGCAACAGGGCAAGGGGAAACGCAAGATGCAAAATCAGCCTAACCCCATAGCTGATTTATTTAATGTGCACCAGAAGGATCAGATAGATGATTCCATTGGCAAGTTCTTTTTTGCCAATGGAATCCCATTTCATGTAGCTCGATCTCCTTATTATAAGGAGATGATGTCGATGGTGGCGAAG
This sequence comes from Sequoiadendron giganteum, assembly GCA_007115665.2. Taxonomy (NCBI): domain Eukaryota; kingdom Viridiplantae; phylum Streptophyta; class Pinopsida; order Cupressales; family Cupressaceae; genus Sequoiadendron; species Sequoiadendron giganteum. Next base: position 144,218,772 of record CM021108.1, read on the forward strand.
GGAGGACCATCATATGTGCCACCAGGTGAGCACAAATTGAGGACAACGATCTTGGATAACAACTATACCAAGATCAGTTCATTGATGGAGACGATGAGGGCATGTTGGGAGGATTTTGGATGCAGCATTGTTATGGATGGGTGGACGGATATTAGGCATCGTCCACTCATCAATGTCATAGTTACATGTTCAGAGGGCCCATTCTTTCTCAGGGCAGTTGATTGTTCAGGGCATCGAAAAGATGCTGATTTTCAGCTTGAGATCCTTCGGGCAGCTATTGAGGAGATTGGGCCACAAAATGTGGTCCAAGTAGTGACAGATGCAGCACATGTGTGCAGAGCTGCAGGGAGGCTTATCGAGACAACATACAAACATATTTGGTGGACTCCATGTTGTGTGCATGCCATGAACAATGCACTCAAGGACATGGGGAAGATTGAGTGGATTAGAGGAGTGGTCAACAATGCTAGAGATGTGCAGATGTATATCTGCAACCACCACACTTCACATGCCATCTTCAGGAGCTTCGCGAAGAAGGAGTTCTTGAAACCAGTTGAGACCCGATATGCATCCTATTTCATTCTTATGGAGAGAATGCTTGAGTTGCAAGAGCCACTGCAAGTCATGGTTATGACGCAAGAATGGAATCGGTGGGATGGGGCCAGGACAGAGCAGGGGAAGAGGGTGAAGGAGATAGTGAAGAGTGATGGATTTTGGAATGATGCAAAATATATTGTTGCCATCATTGAACCAGTTGTCCAAGTCATCAGATATGGGGATGGGGATGCACCTAACCTTGGAGAGGTGTATGAGTGTATTGATTCGATGCTTGGCCAGATGAAGGCAGTTGTGCGAGAGAAGGACCCCACTCTAACATTCTACAATGTTTACATTCAGCCTATTATTCAGCGCAGATGGGATAGCCTAAACACTCCCTTGCACATGGCTTCTTATTCATTGAATCCGAAGTGGTACATGCCTAGGCCTGGTAGAGTTACACCGATTCAGGATGATGAGGTGAAGGAAGGGTTCTTCAAGTGCATTGATAGAATGTATGATGCTGAAGATGCTGGCAACATTCGCACTGAGTGGACAAAATTTGCTACTCTTAGGGGTTACAAGGCTGTGGCAAAGGCGGATATAAGAACTATGGCACAGGAGGATCCGATTTTGTGGTGGACTTGTCATGGACCGAAATCACTGACTAAAACACTAGCCATTCATTTGTTGTCTCAGGTTTCTAGTTCTTCAGCTTCTGAGAGGAACTGGTCTACTTATAGCTTCATCCACTCTCTTAAGAGGAACAGACTTACCTCTAGGAGAGCAGAGAAGCTAGTGGTTGTACATAGTGCCTTGCGTATCATTGACCGTAGGACACGTGTGTACAAGGAGAGCCCAGCAACACGATGGGATGTAGAGCCAGAGGAGCCATCACAGATTGATGAGGATGAGGATGTTGCAGGTTTAGGGCTGGTTGGTGTTCCTTTGGCAGATCTTGACCTTGGGGAGTCCAGTGGTTCCAATGATGAGGAGTTTGCCGACCTCCCGAAGGATGATTACATTGATTAGAGGCCTCCGCCTGCCTCACTACATTTTGGCATTTTGACTTTGTAGTTTGTACTTGTTTTGATATTCATATCATGCTACTCATTGTAATCATCTTTATGATATAAATTATAATAGAAATCTTCCATTTGCTGATTCGACAATTGTTACATTGTAGTATTGCGTATTCTACTTTCAAATTTGAAAACTTCAATGTTCAATGGT